>JBCJKH010020570.1:0-11687 GCA_039877255.1 Loriculus beryllinus | reverse complement strand
TAGTTCAAATTCATAAGCACCAATTAATAGCAGTATCTTTTTGCTACCAACACACTTGCCGCAAGTGATTTCCTGGCCCCGTTTCCACCGCAGCCACACGGGTGCCCCGGGGGAGCCCCGCGGTGCTGCAGGGACACGCGGTGCCCGGGTGGCCGCGATGCGCTCCCCGCAGAGCCAGCGGCTCCTCGCTGCGGGCGGGTGCACGGGGGCAAATGGAGCCGGGAGGGATCCGTGCTGCGGCCACCGCCGCTCCTGCCTGCACCCTGAGAGCACCGGGAACCAGAACCGGGAATGGGCTCCGGGTGCCCATCCAGCAGCAGGGAAAGGGGCTCTGGGTGCCCATCCAGCAGCAGGGACCGGGGCTCTGGGTGCCCATCCAGCAGCAGGGAAAGGGGTCTGGGTGCCCATCCAGCAGCAGGGAAAGGGGCTATGGGTGCTCCTCCAGCACCCTGAGCCTGCTAAGTGAGGCTGGGACACGCACATCTCACCTCCATCCCAGGGGAAGCAGAGCCTGAGTATTGAGGTGCAGTGGTTGCACAGATTCTGCAGAGACTTGAGAGCACTCGTGCCCTTCCAGGCTGTGCCACATCCTGCCAAGGAGCACAGGTCTCCATGCCACAGCTCCTACTAAAGCCAGGCTGGCAGGAGCATGGGGGGGACGCACACACACACCAGCCCCCCAGAACCTGCTGCCTGCTCTGCGGGGATACTGTGGGATGGGGAAATGATGGGCTCAGCCCCACAGCTGCTGGAGAAAGAACAGGGGGTGCTGCTGAGATGCTCACAGATGCTTTTAGGAACCTCAAAACCCATTGTCCTCCCCTTCACCCCATCCCCAGAGAGCCCCAAGGCCGGGGACATGAGTTGGAGCTGCAGGAAGATGCGGTAGTGAGACAGCAGGCATGGAATGGGACACCACATCAGTGCCTGCTGCAGCACTCCAGCCTGTGCAAGTGGGGAGACTGGGAAGGGAATGGAGCTGCTGGGAGGACGCGAGGGCACATGTGATGATGGGGACATTTATTGGCGTGGCAGCGTGCTCCCCATGGAGAGCTGCGGCTCCTGGCGGGATGCGGAGCGGAGCATCCCCAGGGAGCACCGCTGCCACGCTCCGGTGTAAAAACAGTCAGTTCCAGGGACCAGGACGAGCAGCTCTTCCTCACTCCTCCTCCTCCTCTTCCTCCTCCTGCATGGCGATGGGCTGGCGGGCCGGTGGCCCCGTGCCACCGCGCTGGATGGACACGATGCCGCTGAGGAAGGCGTAGCCCAGCATGGCCACCAGCCCCACCAGCACCGACAGCAGCTGGTTCCGCCGCTTGTGTGGGTCCTCCTCGGCCTCGTCGGTGCCCGCAGCCCGTGGGGCACTGCCCGGGTGCTCCCCTGGGGGGACAGAGCCAGGATGTGGCGAGAGCACAGAGCACCCCGAGCCCGCTCTGGGCGGGGGGGAAACACGCGTCTCACCTCCATCCCAGGGGAAGTAGAGGCTGAGGATGGAGGTGCAGTAGTTGCACAGGTTCTGAAGGGACTTGAGGTGCTGCTGCAGTTTCCCATTGGGAAGTTTCGCCTTCAGGAGAGGCGCCAGGCGGCTGAAGACGAAGGCGTCAAGGGAGGCTGGCCTGGGGCACAGAGACCTGCCCTGAGTCACTGCCCCAACCCAAGGCCATCAACCACATGGGCCACCCCCCTGTGCCTCAGCGGAGGGCAGGCAGCGCCTCCTCCCTCTCTGCTTCCAACCTCAAGGTGAGGACAGAGGGGAGTGGGATGATCCCACCCCGGAGCTGGCTCCAACAAGAGATGGGGCTGCTGGCATCTGCTGCTGCCATGGAAAGCCTGCCTGACCCCAAAGTGGGCTGCAGGTCCCCTGTGGACCATGGGGTCGGTCCTCTGTGTGTGTGTGTGTGTGTGTGTGTGTGGAGCATCCTCCCCCTGCAGCCACGTACGAGTCTCCAAAGAAAAACTTCTGGGATCCGAGGCGCTGGGACAGGAGCGTCAGACATTCCCGAGCATCCCGGTACAGCTGGAGCAGGAGGAGAGAGGGTTGTCACCCCCCCAGCCACACAGTGGAACATGGGGAGCGGGACGGGACTGCTCAGCTAGGGTGAACCCCGGAGCCCAGTGAGGAGCTGCTGTGCCTGAAGCACATCCCCTCACCTCCTTCTCCAGCTTCTCCTCATCCTCCATGTAGCCATCTCCCCAAAGAAGCTGCAGCCGCTCGAGGTGCTGCTTGTGCATGCAGTTGGGCAGGAAGAAGTTCAGGGGGAAGGGGATGGTTTCCGCGTACCACTTCCGCGTGTGCTCCACGTAGTTCTTTGCGTCCACCCAGAAGGTGTGAATCTGCAGCGGGGAACAACCCGCACCCAGGCTATGGTGGGGATGAAGCCGTACTCACCCAGGCACTGAGAGCCCCAGAGACCTCGAGGGGGTCAGCACCGCTGCCATAGCAGAGCCCGGCAGCCTCATCCCTGCTCCTGCTGCTCCAGACCCTGGGGTTTGATCCCTGAGAAGGGAACTCACCAGCACCGGCAGCAGCTTCTCCTCCAGCAGGGACACGAAGGCCAGCGTGTCCGCCCCTTGCGCAGCAGAGAGGTCGTAGTCAGCGTTGTACTTCTGCAGGGCAGCACAATCGGACCGATGCAGCAAGGAAGGGCCAAATCCTGACCCCTCCTTCCAGGGGTCTCTGGTGCCCTGCGGGTGCCCCTCGTTTCCCCCATACCTGTTTCCTGAGGTGAGTTATGATCTGCTCCATTTTGGAGATGGTGCCGTTGTCCCTCGTCTTCAAGGCTGGCAGGCGCCCTGATGGCAGGAGAGGGGTAGGTGCAGGCATCGGTGCCAGGGTAAGGGGCCCCTATGCTCGGTAAGGGGTGCAAGGCAGAAGGGCACGTGGCAGTGCTAGGGAGTGCAATGGGGCACGGGGTGCAATGTGACAGGGGATGCAATGGGGCAGGGGGTGCAGTGGGGCAGAGGGTGCACTGGGGCAGTGGGTGCAATGGGGCAGGGGGTGCAATGGGGCAGCGGATGCAATGGGGCAGGGAGTGCTATGGGGCAGGGAGGGCAATGGGGCAGCGGGTGCAATGGGGAGGAGGATGCAATGGGGCAAGGGGTGCAGTGGGGTCAGGGGTGGTCGAGGTGAGAACAGGAAAGTGCAGTGGTTTGATGAAGCACGATGCAGTGGGGGTGCACTGGGGCAGGGGGTGCACTGGGGGGGTTGCACTGAGTCGGGTGATCCCGGCTGCCGGGCGGTGCCGGTAGCCCCGGGGGGGGGTCCTTACCGGAGGGGCTCCTCCAGGGGCTGGAGACCCGGTGAACCCTCAGCGGCGCTCCCGTGAACCGCGCGTACGTCTGCAAGAGGAGAGCGGCGGCGGGAGCGGGGGCTCGGCCGGACGGGACGCACGGACCCCGGCCCCGCCGCCGCCGCGGCCCCGGCCCCGCCGCCGCTCACCAGCACGGCCAAGCAGTCGGGGTCCACCGAGGGCAGCCCCCAGCCCCCGGCCCAGCAGAACAGCTCCATGGGCGCCGCCATCTTCCCGCCCGACCCGGAACCACACCGGCCGGCTCCGCCCGTCCCCACCGCGGGGCGGCTCCGCCACCGGCCCGGGGCCGTGCCCCGTGTCCCAGCGCTCCGCACGTGTCTATGGAAGGGGAACGGGGCCGGGAGCCCGCTGGCACCGGAGGGACGGGAACTCCCCGGGGGGGGGGGGATGTGCTCGGGAGCAGCCCCCGCCCCGCCCCGCCGCTGCCCGGGGCCGCTGCTCCGCTCCGAGTCGCTGGCGCGGGCCTGGGACCGGGACAACGGCGCTGGGGCAGCCGCGGGGCGTTGTTATGGAGCCGGGGAAAACAGCGATAAACACGGCCGGGGCCGCCCGCCCGCCTTGGCCGGGGCTCAGCGGGGAGCGTCCCGAGCGGCCCCGGGCGCTGCAGCGGACTCCGGCGGTACGGACCGGACCGGTACCGCGCGGCGCTGCCCAGCCGAGTGATGCCCGCGGGGCTCCGCGCTGCTGCCGCCGCCCGAGGGCACGGCGGGGCTCCCCCGGCGGCCCCGCTCTCCCGGCCCGGGGCGCAGGGGCAGGCGCTGCCGGGCTGAGCTCATCGCGCTGCTCCGGGGCTTGGGCCGGGGCCCGGCGCTGATTTATGCCGCTGAGCGCTTCCAAGCTCTGGCTCCCCTCGCTTCGCTCCCGTCGGGGAGCGCCGCCCGCCCCGGGGGCTGGCACCCGGGGACGCTCCGGCAAAGCAGCCCCCGCGGCCCCGGCTCTCCCGGGCTGGGATGCTCCGGCGCTGCTGGGGCGGCTCTGGCTCGCTGTAAGGCGGCCCCAGACTGCCTGACCTCCCGGTGAACCGGCGCGCAGGAGCTGCGCCAGGGCCAGGCAGCGCGGGGCTGCCGGTGGCTCCCCCGCGGCCCCGGTGCGCCGCGTCCCGCCCCGCTCCTCTCGTGTCCGCCGGCGGGGCAGCGGTCCCCAGCGCCCGCCGGGGTCCCCGGGATGCGCACCCGTGATTGACGGCTCTTTGTTTCCTCCTCGCCGGCAGCCCCGGCCCCTCCCCCGTCGCGCCACCCCGCTCCACCGCGCTCCGCTCCGCACCGGCGGCACCGGCGGCATGGGGGCACCGGCGGCCGCGGGGGGCCCGGCGCTGGGCGCGCTCCTGGCGCTGCTCCTGCTGGGCGCCGCCGGAGCGGCTCGTCAGGGGCTGCAAGGTAAGGAGAGACCGGGGCGAGGCGGACGGAGACCCCCGGCTCCGCTCCACGGCCCCGGGCCCGATGACAGCGGCTCTGCTCCCCCGGGGAGCTCTGGCAGCCGCGCTGCGGGCACCGGGGGACGGAGGGACAGGGGGACAGGGGCACGTTCATCCTCGGAGCGCGGGGCGGCCGCCGGGAGCAGAGAGCCGCCGGTCCCGATGCGAGCTCGCGGCAGCGGGGGCTCCAGCGGTGCGCGGCTGCCTCTTGTTGGGGCTGCTGCTGCCCTGCCCGGTGCAGCTGCACGGAGCAGGCGGCGGGACCGGGCTCTCCGCGCCTCCCCGGAGCTCCCCGGGCCGGGCCGTCCCTGCAGGAGCTCCCGGTCCCGCTGTGGTTCGGCTGGGCCGGTCCCGGAGCGGAGGAAGCCGGGGGGGGGGGGGCAGTCCCACGAGTTGCCTCCCCGCTCTGTGGGGCCGTCCCGGCTGCGCGATGCCCGGGGCCGGCGGGGAAGCCCCGGGGTGCGGAGCAGGGCAGGCTCCGTGCCGGGGTTCCCGCTGGGCCGCCGGTCCCGCCGGTGGCGGGGGCTCCGCGGGTCCCTCCCGGTGGTGCGGCCGCGGCGCTGCCGGTCCTGGAGCGCCACCGCGCGGGACCGGCGCTGGGCGGGGCCCGGGGATCTCGGGGCTTCCCCGGACCCCTGGGGCCGGGCGGTCCAGGGACCTCCCCCGGCTCCGTCCCCTCGGCCGGGCCGGGCCGCGTGCCCCGCACCGGGCATGTCCGGAGCCGCGGGTCCCGGTTCAGGATGCGACTCCCGCTTTTGGCTCCCGCAGTCATCGACCTGCTGCTGGTGAGCGAGGCCCGGCAGATGGCCAGCATCACACACAAGATCCGCATGGAGCTCTTGACCGTTAACGACGTTTACCTCCTCTCCACCTTCCGCCTGCCTCCCAAGCAAGGGGGGACTCTCTTCGGCCTCTACTCCAAGAAGGACAACACGAGGTGGTTGGAGGTCTCCATAGTGGGGAAAATCAACAAAGGTGGGTCCGTGATGCTCAGAGGGAAACGGATACCGAGTCGCTGCCACCCGAGGGGCCCACTGGGGCTGGCACTGGGTTCACACTGGTCCTGGGGGGCTGCCAGCGCTGGGGCAGGGGGGAGCTGATGGCCTCTTCCCGCTGCTCCACAGTCCTGGTGCGTTACCTGCGGGAGGACAACAAACTGCACTCAGTGAACCTGCAGCACGCACACGTGGCGGATGGGCAGAGCCACACGGTCATCGTGCGCCTGAGCGGGCTGCGCGGGGACATGCTCAGCGTGGAGCTCTACGTCGACTGCAAGCAGATGGACTCCAGTGTGGGGCTGCCCGAGCTCTCCGAGATCCCCCTGGCAGAGGTGGAGTCCATTGAGGTGCGCACGGGACAGAAAGCGTACCAGAGGATGCAGGTGAGTGCTGGGACCCCCCTTTGCTGTGCCTTTGGGGACAGGCAGAGCTGGCCCCCCTGGCTGACCACATCTCCCCTTGTACATCAGGGGGTTGTGGAGTCGATGAAGCTGATCCTGGGGGGGTCCATGAGCCGCGTGGGGGCCCTGAGCGAGTGCCCTTTCCAAGGAGATGAGTCTATTCACAGTGCAGGTAATAGCACCTCTGCCCCTTGCACTGGGCAGAGCAGGTACGGGGTCACCCATGTGCTGTGACACGCGAGGTAGGAGGTGACAATGTGCTGCAAAGAGGGGTGCTCCTGCCCAAGTGCTGTGCATGCGTGGACTAGGAGCAGCCCTGCACTGCTGGGCTCTTGCTAGCACTCGGTAACATCTCGCTTCTCTCCTTGGCAGTGACAAGCGCGCTGGCTTCCATTCTGGGTAAGTCTCTGCTCTGCTTCCCTCCTTCCCTGGCATGAGGGCAATGGCAGTGTTTGGGGCTACACAAACCACCCCGGTGCCCCACGTGCCTGCTGGCCTCAGGATGTGGTGGATGGGGATGTGCTAGAGGGGAAGGGATCCTGTGTGGACCAGGAAGGATGAGCCATTGCTTGTCTTCTCCTCCCACGTCCCAGCCCATGGCCCAGGGAAGCTGCATCTGCCCTGGGGCTGACCTTGTCCCTTTGCTCCCATCCAGGCGAGCAGACCAAGGCTCTGGTGACGCAGCTGACCCTGTTCAACCGGGTCCTGACCGACTTGCGGGAGGACATCAGGGACCAGGTGAGGTGGAGGGGGGGTGGTACCAGCTCTCCCTGGGCTGGATTTCCCAGGAGCCCGCTGCCAGGGGTCGGACGCTGCACCCCCTGAGGTTGTGCTCTGCTGCCGCAGGTGAAGGAGATGTCCCTGATCCGCAACACCATCATGGAGTGCCAGGTCTGCGGTGAGTGCTGCAAGGCTCTGCTCCCACCGCAGGGGGCAAAGGGCGGCCCTGTCTCACTCCTGCCCGGTCGCTCCTCTCCTTAGGCTTCCACGAGCAACGGTCCCGCTGCAACCCCAACCCCTGCTTCAGCGGCGTGGACTGCATGGAGACCTATGAGTACCCCGGGTACCGCTGCGGGCCCTGCCCGCCGGGGCTGGAGGGCAACGGCACCCATTGTGCTGACATCGATGAGGTGGGTGTGCTCCAGATGGTGCTTCCCCTCGCCGGGAAGGGCTCCACGGGGATGCTGCGGGGCTGTGGCCATCCTGAAGTGTGGAATGCCGTGCCTGAGGGTGAAGGGGTGTTTCTCCCTCCACAGTGTGCCCACGCCAACCCCTGCTTCCCTGGCTCCAAGTGCATCAACACAGCCCCTGGCTTCCGCTGCGAGCCCTGTCCCCGTGGCTATCGTGGCAACACTGTCTCCGGTGTGGGAGCTGACTATGCAAGGGCCAGCAAGCAGGTGAGTGTGGTGCTCAGCGCGATCCCTGGGGATGCTCCCAGCTGTGGAGGTGCAGGGATAGGATAGATGCTGCCAGAGGAGGGACAGGAATGGGCAGAGTTATAGGGAACGGCCCCGTGTGATGGCTTCTCCCACCCTGCTCGCAGGTTTGCACGGATATTGATGAATGCAACGATGGGAACAACGGGGGCTGTGACCCCAACTCCATCTGCACCAACACGCTGGTGAGCAGAGCTGCCCCATGGCCTGGCACCTGCGGCTGCTCCGCTCCCTCATTCCGACCCTGCCCTCCCTCTCCCAGGGCTCCTACAAGTGCGGTCCCTGCAAGTCCGGGTTTTTGGGGAACCAAACGTCCGGCTGCATCCCGCAGAAGTCCTGCAGCACTCCCACCTCCAACCCCTGCGACATCAACGGCTTCTGCATGTTCGAGAGGAACGGGGAGATCTCCTGTGCGGTGCGTGAGGGGATGGGGGCAGAAGGAGGGTGAAGCCGGGGCGGGCACGAGCAGCACTTGGTTCTGCCATGGCCTTGTCCCAGCTTCTGATTCCTTGTTTTTTCAGTGCAACGTGGGCTGGGCTGGCAATGGCAATGTGTGTGGGCAAGACACAGACCTTGATGGCTACCCCGATGAGCCCCTGCCCTGCATTGACAACAACAAGCACTGCAAGCAGGTGGGTACCAGGGGCACCGCGGGGCAAGGGCTGTGCTTCACACCTCATCTCCTCCTGTTTGACACTGTCCCTGCAGGACAACTGCCGCTTGACACCAAACTCGGGGCAGGAGGATGCTGACAACGACGGCATCGGGGACCAGTGTGATGATGATGCTGATGGTGATGGCATCAAGAACGTGGAGGTGCCGGTGGCTCTTGGGGCTGTGCTGGGCAGGGGGCTTCTCCCTTTGTCTTGGTGCTGACTCCTTTAAGATGCTTCTCCCAGGGCTCTGGGATGGTCATCACTGGAGATGTCCTGCACTAAGCAGTGCAGGACGGGGGCCTCTTGCTCAGGGCATCCCTGTCCCCTTTCTCACAGGACAACTGCCGGCTCTTCCCCAACAAGGACCAGCAGAACTCCGACACCGACTCCTTTGGGGACGCCTGCGACAACTGCCCCAATGTGCCCAACAACGACCAGCGGGACACAGACAGCAATGGCGAGGGGGATGCTTGTGACAACGACATCGATGGGGATGGTGAGTGGCTGCGGGGGCTGTCCTGCCCTGCTGCACCCCAGGCTGCGGGCATCCAGCCAGCGCTGTCCTTGCAGGGATTCCCAACATGCTGGATAACTGCCCCAAGGTGCCCAACCCTCTGCAGACAGACCGGGATGAGGATGGGGTCGGGGATGCCTGCGATAGTTGCCCTGAAATGAGCAACCCCACTCAGGTATGGTGGGGGCCCGGTGGGGAATGGGGGGCGTCCTCAGGCAGCACTGAACCAGGGCACTGCTCTCCTCCAGACAGATATGGACAGCGACCTGGTAGGAGACATCTGTGACACCAATGAGGACAGGTAGGGAGCACGCTGAGGTGGGACCACCACCTTGTCCCATCCATTCCTGGCTTGGAGGCCTGGGAAAGGGGATGACAAGGTCTTTGGGGATGGCAAGGGTGCTGGGACACGGTGCTGGGACCCCAGTGTGCAGCACTGCTGTGACCCTGTTCTTGCTGCCAGTGATGGGGACGGGCACCAGGACACCAAGGACAACTGCGCCGAGATCCCCAACAGCTCCCAGCTGGACTCAGATAACGATGGGCTGGGGGATGACTGTGACAACGACGATGACAACGATGGCATCCCCGACTACACAGCGCCCGGCCCAGACAACTGCCGCCTCATCCCCAACCCCAACCAGAAGGACTCGGACGGTGAGTGTGGGGCGGCTGGGAGGAGGCAGAGTCACACACGGGCTCATCCCAGCCTGATCGGGCTCCATGTCCACAGGGAACGGGGTGGGTGACGTGTGCGAGGAGGACTTTGACAACGACACCGTGGTGGATCAGCTCGATGTGTGCCCTGAGAGCGCCGAGGTGACGCTCACCGACTTCCGAGCCTACCAGACCGTCATCCTTGACCCCGAGGGGGATGCTCAGATCGATCCCAACTGGGTCGTCCTCAACCAGGTGTGGGTGCTGCCCCCCGTGTTTCTGGGGCCGGAGCTGGCGGGAAGGGGGGAGCAGAGGAGGGCCTGGAGATCCCTGGGGGTGCCCCTCACCCAGCTGTCCCCATCAGGGCATGGAGATCGTGCAGACCATGAACAGTGATCCGGGCTTGGCTGTCGGTAAGAGATGCTCTCCCACCTATAGGCCCTGTGGGGCAGCCCCTCTCTCCTGTCCCCTTGCACTGGGGGGTGAGGGCTGGTTCTTTGCCCCGCAGAGGAGTGGAGGGAGCTGGGGTGGGGGTTCCCGTGCTGGGGGAGAGGTGTCCTCGCAGCGTTTGCCTGCCTGTAGGCTACACAGCCTTCAACGGGGTGGACTTCGAGGGCACCTTCCATGTCAACACTGTCACCGACGATGACTACGCCGGCTTCATCTTCAGCTACCAGGACAGCGCCAGCTTCTACGTGGTGATGTGGAAGCAGACGGAGCAGACGTACTGGCAGGCCACCCCTTTCCGTGCCGTGGCTGAGCCGGGGCTGCAGCTCAAGGTGGGTGCTGGCCACCCCTGGCGCCAGGTCGGGGTCCCTCCCCATTGACACCCCGTGCTCCCACAGGCAGTGAAGTCCTCGACGGGCCCCGGGGAGCACTTGCGCAACGCGCTGTGGCACACGGGCCACACGCCCGACCACGTCCGCCTGCTCTGGAAGGACCCGCGCAATGTGGGCTGGCGGGACAAGACCTCCTACCGCTGGCAACTGGCCCACAGGCCCCAGGTCGGCTACATCAGGTGAGCAGGACCTGGAATGACGGGATGCGGCTGCTCCTGCCATGGTACAGGGGGAGGATGCTGGTGGTGGGGAGCGGTCCAGCCCCGGTGGGACCACAGCAGCGAGGGGATGCCCTGGGGAGGGGTCCAGCCACAGTGTGGTCCAGCTCTTGAGGAGGGAGGACACTGTCGGTGGAGAGGGGTCCTGCCCACTGGGACCGCGTTTCCCCTTTAAGGCTCCCGGCGGGGCGGCCACCGCGGGGGGGCTCCGCGGGCCGGTCCTGTCCGCCCGGCCGGGCCCCCGTGGCCATTGTCCCGTCTCCATGGCGACCCCGCGGCCGCCGGAGCTTTTCACATGCAAAGCGCCCGACAAAGGCGGCGAGGCCGGGGCCGGGGGCTCCATCCCGGCCTCGGCGGGGGGCCCGGCCCGGGGCGGGGGGTTCAGCCTATCCCATCCGCCGCTGGATGCGCCGTTCCCGGGCCGTTGCTCGCATCCCAGCTCGGTGCCGCCATCCCCGTGCCCCGCTCCAGCCCCGGTCGGGATGCCCGGCGCTGCCCCCGGTGGGGTCCCGCTGACCGGCCGGGCCGCACCGTTCCCTCCGCAGGGTCCGGCTGTACGAGGGCCCGCGGCTGGTGGCCGACTCCGGGGTAATCATCGACACCACGATGCGCGGGGGGCGGCTGGGGGTCTTCTGCTTCTCCCAGGAGAACATCATCTGGTCCAACCTGCAGTACCGCTGCAACGGTGAGAGGGCCCCCCCGGGGGATCTCCGCTTTACCCGGCCGAGAGCTCGATGACTATCTCCCGCTGGGGGTGGCTCGGCCCCGGTTTACCGGAGCTTTCCCCCTCGCTGTGTCCCCGCAGACACGATCCCCGCCGACTTCGAGCCTTTCCGCCGGTTCCTGCTGCAGGGACGCGAGTGAGGGGCCGCTCCCGGCCCGGTTCCCCCCACACCGCACCGGCGGCACCGCTCTGGGCCCCGCTCCCGGCCGGGCCCCGCTCTGGGCCCTCCGCGGACTTTGCACTGCCGGTACCGGCGCGGCCCCCCCCGCTGCTGCTCCGGTCCCTGCCCGAAGTCTGGCCATAAAGTTTTAAGTGTTTTCTAGCCTGCGCGCCCCTTTCCTTTGGCGAGGAGAAGGGGGGGGGGGGGTGTCCCGGTGCCCAAAAACGGCTCTGACGCCCCCCCCCCTCTCCCGCTGCTTTCCGGTCCGGTGGTCGCGGAGGGGGGGCTGGGGCTTGCAGGAATCCAGGGTTATTTTCCAATTTAAAATCCAATCTGGTTTTGCCCCCGCTGCCGGGGCC
>JBCJKH010020568.1:0-21879 GCA_039877255.1 Loriculus beryllinus | reverse complement strand
TCCAGAGGAGGGCCACGAGGATGATCAGGGGACTGGAGCATCTCCCATATGAAGACAGGCTGAGAAAGTTGGGGCTGAAAGCCTGGAGAAGAGAAGGCTGCGTGGAGACCTCATAGCAGCCTTCCAGTATCTGAAGGGGACCTATAAGGGTGCTGAGAATGGGGACTGTAGTGATAGGACAAGGGGTAATGGGTTCAAACTTAAACAAAGGAAACTTAGATTGGATATAAGGAAGAAATTCTTTACTGTGAGGGTGGTGAGGCACTGGAATGGGTTGCCTAGGGAGGCTGTGAATGCTCCATCCCTGGCAGTGTTCAAGGCCAGGTTGGAAGAAGCCTTGTGTGGCATGGTTTAGTGTGAGGTGTCCCTGCCCACGGCAGAAGTGTTGGAACTAGATGATCTTAAGGTTCTTTCCAACCCTAACTATTCCATGATTCTGTGGCTGCAGCAGCCTGCTGCCTTACACAGCTACTTGCTTTGCTGTTGCAGCAGGGCCAGGAGGAAGCAGTCCAAGCTGAGAGCTGTTTTTCATATTTGAGCTGCTTTCTTCAGCACTTGTTCTCCAGGTAACTGGAAAGCAGTGCATCATGACAGAGCTGAAGTACCAGCTGTACCTCAGCACCCCCAGCCCAATTCCTTTCACCTGTGTACCTGAAAGGTCTGCTCAGTAAAGCCTGCCTTGTGTCCTTCTCCATTCAAAAGGGACAGTTCTTGGTCAGTTAAGTATTCCCTACAAGTGGGGATGTTAGAGCTGAAGCTGGTTTCCACTGCCTGAAGAGAGGTATATAGTCTTTTGTTTCTGTTTTGTTTTTACTAAGCTGTTTTACTCAGCAATCTTATCAGTGTTCATAAAACTTTAACTATAACGCATTTGTTTCTGCTTAAATACTTTTTTGCAAAATGCTATTTTGTTTCTGCTGCTTGAAATTATATTTAACAGTATCCAAGTTAATTTATGCACACACATTTAAAAAGAGTCCCAGATATAATGCATTTTTAACTATGTGAAATATATTAGTAATGGTACTTACAAAAAGGAAAGAAAAATTATTCTATCCTGCATTAGCTCCGTCTTTATAGTATGCAGATAAGTACCATACCTTTGACAGTGTAACTACATTAGGTTTGCCTCAAACCTAACAGTCAGCAAGCTCAATGCACAAAAAGCATAACAGGTGTCTTGTGTGAGAGATGCTATTCTAGCAGGAGCTATGCACACTTTCAGCATATTGTCTCCCACAGCTCATGATGATCTACTTGAAATTGGGGGAGAGAGCATGATAAGCATCACACTCACTGTAATACTTGAGGAGCTGGGATATTGTTGCCATTAACAGAAGTACCCACCATGTATTTTCTGTGTTAGAATGGAAGCACCTAAAGGCAGAAATGCATCTGAAGGTGGCTGAAAAAAATATTAAGTAAACAAAGACTTTTAGATTGTCATAACAGTAATGGTAATGAGAAATGATATGGTAGTCTCTCAAACAGACGTCTATTATTAAATGTAAACCAACCAGCAAGGGTTGGAAGCAGGGCTGGAAGACTTCTTTACTTTGTTAAAATAAGCAAGCTGTTGTTTTTAGGTTTTCCAACTAGATTCAAACAATTTGGTAGCACAGATAGAAAAATGAAGCATTGTGCTGACAAAACGGATGATGCTCTGCATGGCACTTGAAAGCCGACAGTCAGGATGCCTGGCTGCCAGGCTGGTCCATGGAGGACCCAGCCAGAGTCACTTCCAGTTGCTGTGGGGAGCATGTGCAGCCCCCCACTAGCATAGGCAGCCCCTCCTGCACTTGGCTGGGTATTGCTGTTCAGGAGAGACCAGGAAGGCAGCAGAGCATTTTGAGGGTTATGAGTGAGGAGAAAGGTCTGGAGACTGTTGCCTACATCACTGGATGTCTCAGACATGTTGCTTTAGACCTAGCCTAAGTCCAAGCTTTCTGCTTAATACAGTCTCTAAGCAGCATGGGTGCATTACTTTATTCTGTCTCCAGTGCTGACAGGTCACACTTTGCTCATTGCTAGAAATGCCTCAGCCTTCCTGGTAAACTCATCCCAATCCCCACCAGGAAGTCAGGAATTACACATCTTGCTAGTGAAGTCCCCCTGGAGGTCAACCTGGTAGGATGCAGTCTTGTGAGCAGCCAGTCCTTCCCCAGCCAGTGCTCTGGGATGTTGTGTTCTGTCCAAGGGTCTTTGAGCATGTTTCTGTGGAGCAACATGTGCTCTCATTTGCCTGCCAGCATTGCCATCAGGCCACTGGCTTAGGCTCCCAGAAGCAGGGTGTGCAAGCTTGCATTCCCTCAGGCAGTGGGAGAAAAAGAAGCAGGGTCTGTTGCATGCTGGATGAGTGTTTTGACAATTGCAGAAGTGTGTAAAGCCTCTGCGATGACAACTGTGTGTCATAAAAATTAAAGCTTGAACCCTTTTCTGTTTCTGAATGAGGCATGAGCTGTGTGTATGGGAGCCAGAGGAGGTGGGTCACTGTACAGAGAGCCAGAGAGGAAGAGATTTAAGTTCTAATGCTGCTCTCAGCTCTTCTTGCTGAGCTGAGTCTCTTGAGTGCAAGCACCTTTCCTTCCATGTGCTCTTGTTTTCAGTGCAGCTCTGGAACACTCAAAATAAGGGAAAAGGTGGAAGGACAGTTTACATTGTCTAGTTGCAGGCGTCTCACTTAGCTCTGAATTGCGCCATTGTAAGATACCTGTCAAATATCTGAACTTGCCTAAGGAAATTTTCCTGAGCACTACCACGCACCACTTAAGGAGCTTAGGTGATTCACAAGGACTGGACTTGTCCCTGGGTCCGGCTGCTGCTGAACTAGACCTATGGGCATCTTAGAGTTGTTGTTTTGTTTTTTTTATCTAATGCTTATTTAACCTATTTTGGTTCACACTTTATATAATGTGGATAACTGTGTGCCCCTGTCCTAGGGGGTCTTAGTAGAATAAGTATAATTAGGGTTGTGAGGCACGTGGGTCCTGTGGAAAGAGGAGGCAGAGTGCAGAGATACCACAGAGCCACACACATTTCTGGCCTTGCTCTCAAAAAACACTAGTTCCATTTAATATCAGACAATATAGTTTGCCAAGCAGATACTTTCCCCCTGAGAAAATGTAAAGCTATGAAAATAGTCATTGAAAATACAAAGTCTAGATTGAGGCAAAACTCATGCCAGTGACAGACAGTAGTTAACTCTGCATGCTTGAGAAGAGCAAGTTTGGATCCAGAAATTACTTTGAAAGATTTCTTATATGGGAGAACATTTTTAAAATCCACTGAGCCCAGTTTGTCACTGTTTCAAAGAGAAGAAGCTGGATTCCAGCACATTTTATCAATGAAGATCATATGTAGTCAGCAGTGTGTTTTGCTTTTTCTTTTCTTTTATTGCTTTACATCATCTCTGGGAAAAGTATTTACCTCAAGAACTATTTTGCCAGATGATGAGTAGTACTTGTACTTGTTTTGGTTGTGTCCAAGCCATAACTTTGCCTCATTTACATCTACCAGCTAAATGGTTTAATTAATTTTGCATTGTGCTTACTGACTAGTTTTAATTAGCAGTTAAATCAGTTCAGTTAACAAAAAAATGTAGGTGTTTACACGAATGCAAATCATGATGGGTTCTCAGGGCTTGATTTGAAAAACAGTTCCACACCATTGCTGCTGAATTTCTGCAGGCTTTATTCAGGAATTGCGTGTTTCTCCTCCCCCAGCAACAAAGTGTAGGGCTTTATGGTTCATTAACTGGCCCAGGCGTTCTTTTTCTCTTTCCTTCCTTGCTGATGTGACGAATGAGGAATGGAGGTAGATCAAGTGGGGCTTTAGTTCATACACTCAATACTTGCGCAAGAAGGGACAAGAAAGTGTCTTGATTAGTGTGTGCAGCTGTGTCTCCCTCCAGTGTCTGATTCCAGCCATTATTACAGCTTGCACTATTTTTAGCCACTGATTTTTCTGTTGTCTGGGTGTTTGCTTACATCTGGCAAGGCCAGAAGTCATGAAAAATGGATTCTATGAGAAGAAACTTTTGCATTGCACTGTCAGCCAGACTCTGGCAATGCAGGCACAGTACTATGAACGTGATATACGTCCTTATTTCTGTTGTCATTGGTCTTGTGTTCAATGAGTAAAATCTATATTGAAGAAGCCTTCATTCTGGTGATGCTGGGACAGTTGCCAGTAATTACTTTATTGACTTCTTTTGAATGAAAGGAGGAGAACAAGTCAAAAGCAGAATTACCATAACAGCATACAAAATTCACGTGCAAACTGAAAGAAAAATCTCCTGATCATTGGTATAAAAGGTGTTGTTTTCCTGTGTTTAAACATCTACGTCTGCGCAGTCTCCTGTGTGTCATTATGTTGAGTTCTTCCCCACAAGGAGTAATTGTGCTGCATCCAGTCTTAAAGGCAAGTTACAATAGACAAGGATAAATTTGTCCTGAGACTACAGTTACCTTACTCAGCTTTCCCAATAACCTTACCCAAAAGGGAAGATCAGAGACGAGAAGATAATTGGTGAGATCATCATAAAATGACTTCATAAGCCCAGGCCTTTCATGTGAAGGAAGCTGGCATCCTGCCTTCCTAGAAGAAGGTGTTATTCCACAGTAACTACAGATCAAAGTCAAGAGGGGTAATTATTTAAGGAGTTAAGTAGGCAATCAGTTTGGGAAACAGAAAACAAAAAAAAAATCCCCAAACCCGTAGTCCTTGGAGCCTGAAGAAAAATGAGCTGGAATGCGTGCTGTCTGTAGATTTGTTCTAAAATTAAATTTAATTTCATAAATTTAATTTTGAAACCTATTCATCAGATGTCTTGTAGAGGGACCCTGTGCCAAGCTCATGTGACACATCTCTCTTCCCAAGCTGTGGAAGGGGAATAATTGTTTCATGTTGTTCCCTATGTTAGATTTATCCCATGAAAATGGAGCCCAGTCCTATCATCATTCATGGGCATTCTGCTTGCAAATCCCAACATGAAATTAAACTTTTTTTGGTTAATGATCCCAGCCTCCAGTGCCACCCGTCCGACACTGTTTTGTAGAGCTTACACTTACCCAAGCCACGAAGAGAAAATAGGTCATATAAAGGAAACCTTTTTCTCTGCAATTCTGGGAAAACATGTCTTGCCCATCCCATAAATGCAGCAATGTAGCTGTGTTTGAGATGCAGGTGAGTGCTCAAGCAGTCAGTGGGCTCCCCTTCTGATGTGTTCTCCACATGCTAACTGCTTCTTCTTTTAATGCCATCCTGCTGCTTGTTCTCTTAAATCAGGCATTTATATTAATCAACAGATGCCATAAGGCAGCAATGCCAACCCAGTAGAGAACCTGCTGCTCTCACACCAGCCTTAGACATCTATGTTAGCCCCGTCTCCTGTGTGTCTTCTGGCCTTGAAACTTCACACTGGCCTTGAAACGTCAGGAGTATCAAGTCATTGATTTTATATTTCAGCTAAAAATTAAAAAACAGTAGTTTGGGGGCCTGATTCTGGTCTCTATTGCTTTGAGTGGTCTGAGAGAAGAAATGTTGTCTGTTGACTCTTGGGGTTTTTTACTGATTTTCTATTTGTTTATTCAAGTATCATGTGGATGTACAAGTGAAGTGTTGTTCCTTTATTTTTCCAGAATATAAATAGATGCTTTTTGGAGCTGTTGCTTTTTGAATTTGTGATTTCACATAGAGATTTCTAAAGAGCTTTGTACTGCAGTAATATATCACCTGGTACTTGATTCTTTTAAGTGTTACAATGCAAGCTTGTTGTCTAGACTATATCACGAGGGCACTGCATAGCATCATTTACAATGATGCAGGAAGTTGAAAAGGAAAGCTCAGTCAACTTCCAAAACTAGCAGAGCTTTAATAGGCCAGCCTTTCATTAAGTGAATTCCTAAATGTTGACCAAATTCTTTCAAATGTAGGCAGCTAATGGTTCAGGATGCATGTGATGCACTTGCCATTGTACAGATGCTGATAAAAATCCTTGAAGCTGCTTTTTTCCCAGAAAGTTCACATGAGTAGAAGGGAAGGGAAAAATAAAAAAAAAAAAAAGAGACTTCTTTTCAGCAATTTCATTCATGTCACAAGAAGAAGGGTCATGTGTTTTAGTTTAACTGATACATTCCAATGAAATGATTTTCAAAGGAACAGGATAAATAATAGGCATTTTACATATGGTGGCTAGTGCACATCAGATGGAGCTACTTTTTGCATACACAATATATTTGTTATTTTGCAAGCTGGTTATAATTAATTTAAAGTATCTATTTAATTTTACCTAATAAACTAATATAACGGCTCAGTGATGCTTTTATGGCTGGTAAAACTTTGATGATTTATTTTAGTCACTATTTTCATTAGGATATAAAAAAAAAAAACCCAAAACAAAACAAAACAAAACACATGTCATTTTCCCGTACAATTCCTATTCAACTGGGGGAAAAAAAAAATCTGAAAAAACAAGTCCTCTAATCTAAGCCACATTATATTTTTGTAAATCTAAATAATCAAGATAACATCTAGAAGAGACTGGTATCTCATTTTATGCATGACATTTAAACTTGCTTACATAGTTATTTGCAAATAATTCCCTATATAATTTTTTTCCTGACAGAAAAATATGTTTCTGCATTAAACCAGTGTACTTCAGACTTGACATTTGTATAGCTTATAAAGTTATCTTTCCTTTACAGTCTTTTAAAGTGAGATTCTCTTTGCTGTCTAGTCACTAGAGATTTTCATTAGTATCCTGACTCTTTGTCTCTTAAGCTAGTGCATTTATCATCTTCCTTGTCTTCTGAAAGGTGATATGGTATCTTTATCTCTCAACAGTGTGACAAAGTGACAAAGAAAGCATCCAGCTGACCTCTGTATATCAGGGGTTGGGGAGGAAGAAGAAAGGAGGGTGCAAAACAGAACAACCCCCTCCCCCAAAGAAAAACCCAAAACAGCAGCAACAAAAAAAAAAAATTCCTCATTCTGCTGCTTAATTAGCAGCCAGAGCAGAGAAGCTTAATAGTCCAGCAATGGGTGGAAGGAGCTTCTCAGCATCACAGGAAACAGTATGCAATTAGTCAGGGTCAGGATGCCCAAGATCAGATTCGCTTAAGGCTAAAGAGAGACAGAGCAAGGCTGTGGCAGTGTCACAGTCTGCAGCCTGGTTGTCTCCCTGCGGCAGGATGCCTTTTGCTTCAGTTTCTAATTAAACAAGCAGGCAACCAAGCATGTCCACTTCTGGCTTACTTGCATCTAACTTTGTTTTGCATTCAGGGACCTGAAGTGCTTGGGAGGGTCTACTAAAGAAGGGGATTAAACTACAAACATAATTACTGAAAGCAGTGGATAAAACAAAATGGTTATTACAGTAAGAAATCCTGGTTTGATCTCCTAAAAAAAGCCCAACCAAATAAACAAATATTCTAGCTTTTTAGTTTCACTGTCTTAGAATTTTTATAAGTTCCTCAGAGGCATATTAATGCAGCCCAGACTTTTTTCTCTGGTGCAATATAAGCACAAGTGTCTCTGGCTGTGGTTAGTAAGGGGAGCCTGTGGAGTGAGGGTGACAACGTAATGAGCACAAAGCTTCTGGTGTAGCATTCCAGGCCTGAAAATCTGCCCTGCCTGAGCTGGGTGTTTTATTTCTGTCTGTGTGTTTAAGATGTCCCAATGTATCTTTCTTTCACAAGTATGTCAAAGGATGTTTTGAACTCATTTATACTTTTGACATCCTATTGATAAACCATGTCTCTTGAGAACAAGCACTTTCTTTCATTTGATCTAAACCTGTTTCCTGTTGCTTTCAGTTTTGGTCCCTGCTTTTTGGGTCATGGAAAATCACATGCACACACATGATATACCTATAGCTTAACATAAAAGGAAAATAATTAATATTATTTTTCTTCATGACCTTCATTATTTGATGAACTTCAACCACATTCTAGCATATGAATTGATTCTTTCACAGGGAAAGTGTCCCAGATTATTTAGTCCTTCCACATACGGAAGCAATTTCATACTTCTGATTATCTCCACTGCTCTGCTTGCAACCATTCCATTTTTTCTACATCCCTTCTGAGATGTCAGGTATCCAGAAGCAAATGCAGTATTGGACATGGCACAGTTATATAGTGACATATGTTTTTCCCATATGCATTATTTTGGCCTTATCACCAAGGTATTCCATCTGACATATTTTTCTCCAGTTACTCAATACCATGATATGCTTCTGCAGCTGTTCACAGTCAGTTTGATAACCACAGATCATGTTGTATCAACACGAAACTTAGTTACCTCATTGTTGACCCTGTCCTCCAAATCAATCATGACTAGGTTGAACAACAGATGTTCCAGAATAGGTTCAGTGGAATCCTCATGTGTTCCACACCTGCTTGTCTCACATAATGCGTTCATACTACTGAAAACCAGTAATTTTGCTATGGATATTATTAATTCACTATAGAATATGTGAACTGGTCATCAGTGTCATAATGGTCTAATCTGAAAGTTGCTAGCCTTTGAACTGTTTTGTTAATTATTTATTCATCCTGTGTCGTGTCTAAGTTCATCCCTTTCCACAGTCCACATCTTTTTACTAGTGCTGACAGCTTTCCTTGTAGTAGGTTTAATGACAACTATTCATCTGGTTCTTTCAGAATAACTCTCTTCAATTCCAAGAGAGATTGAATGGTACAGTACTCACTATATTTTCCTAAGCCATTAATATGAGGCAACATTCCTAGTGAACAGTTTCTTACATCCCAAGCCCAGATGTCCATCTACCATATGTTCATTGCTTGTTATTGTTTTTCTTCCAGAAAAATTCACAACCAGAAGACTTTGGACTTCAGGCTGAAGCAAGACAAATTCCACCTATATGTGGCACTATGCAAAACTCAAAGAAGATTAGTTGATTTGGGGCAGAAAGTGATGGAGGTGTTGAAAAGGAACTCATTGAAAGGCCTTCCCATTTGAAATAAGAGCATTCTATGAATCCAGAAAAAATAAAGTCATCTTGTTATTTCTTGGAAATCAGTTTGTGGCATATACAGTCGAGGGTACTGCCCTTCCATCAGATCTATGGATCTCAGAATAGGTGGAAATGCAACTCTGCATTTCTTGAGCACTAGCAGAGAAGACAAATTTTTCTTAGACAGTAGCCATTACCGTGTATCAGTCTTAGGGCTGGTTTGTGCTTCTGTTTACTCCTGATGCTTTGCATTGGTCTTTACTATGTATTTGGTTATCTGGTAAGATTTTCCTCTGTACAAACACAGTGATCATCTTTCTAATAGAATCCTAATTTGAAGCATACTTTTATTTGTGCTAAAAGACCACAGTCTGAAAGTATAATCCAAAAGATGGTTATGTGATAGATTATCCCTGACAAGATTTAAAAAAATGTCACGTATCAGACATACAGGCCAACAGTATGTAACAGGACTGCTGCCTCTGGCAGCTTAATTCTAGCAGATTTCTAGTCATGTGCATTTCAGGATGATAAGAGGCTCACACAAATTCTTTTACAGCTTTTGAGGGCTCCTTCAGACCAGATGAAAGGCACAGCTGATCATATTCTGTAAATCAGACTTTTTGTACAAGCAATCCTAAAATTTACTGTGTTAGCCCTTTTATTCTTTGGAGATTACCAGGAAAATATAACAGAATTTTTTCCAATGTGAAGTTTTCACAGATTTAACAAATTAGGTGCACTGTATCCTTTCCTTCTTTTTCCCCTATTAACACACTGCTTTGTGACAACACTTTTGCAACCAGCACATTTATGCTCATCATGTTCAAGAATGTTTATTCTTCCTGCCTCCATAATCTATTGTCAGAAAATATGGTTCTTGGGATCCATTGGAGTTTTGATTGCTTTTCCTCCAAGGCATCACTAGGAAAAACATAAGAGAAAAGCTTCTTAAAACTGATGCTTCACACTGCTGTTTCTTCTCATTTTCTTTGCTTTGTTTCTTGATGTCAAATACACACCACACACCAGAAGGAAGGGAGAGGACAAAAGAAAGGGAAGAAATCCCATTCTACATGGAAGGTCTGCATATTAAACTCACCTCATGTAAAGAACAGTACAACTCAACAACTTCTTGCTCTGCCAACATTACAAATACTTCTGAAACCTTGCCAGGAGAGTGTTAACTCATCTTTTTTTTTTTTTTTTTTTCTTAATGCAGCTTTCCAGACAAGCTCAAGGTTGCAGAATTGCTTGTAAGCTCTTAGGGCTTGGCCTGTGAGCCATCTTTTTGCCCAAACTTGCTAGCAAGCTAAGCAGCTTAACTCAGCTCTCAAATAAAAAGATACAAACTCTCCTAGGAGCTCATAGCATGATTATTTACTGGAAAATCTTTAGCCAGGATTGCTTCCACTTTGTGACTTTCCAATATGTTGTAAATGGCTTGGTCCTGTCCTTGTGGAAAAGAGGCCAAACTCTTCCACTGTGCTTGCTGGCATGTGTGGCTTGAGTTAGTAAAAGCAATATCTGCAATTTGCGTAGTCTGAGGCTCAGAACACAGGATCCACCAGTTCAAGCTACTGGTCGACCATGGTCATTATCACATTTCTGGCAGTAACTGCTAGCAGATGCTTCAGAAACAAAAAAGGCAAACAACATACTGCATCTGGCCAAACAGGAAGTAGCACCCAATAGGAAGGAAAATTATTTTCTGACATTTGTTCTGATCAATGTGTGCCTTGAAACAAACAATGCAATTTTCTTGCATTTAAGGATAGTGTCTTCTTTGTTTTTTGCAGAGGATCTTGATATATTTTTGTGGAAGATAAATAATAATAATACTCTTCAGGTAATCAGAAAGAGAAATAACTCAGGAATGGAGCATGAGATATGATGAGTTCCTTAAAATTCCCTTCAATGAATGATGAGAATTCAGTGGGGAAAAAAGTTGTATTTTGTATTTGAAAAATAATGTTGTGGTTTTTTTTTCTTTTTCTTAATGGGAAAAAAAATCAAAGATATTTTTCATTTGTCACTGTAGTTTTTGATCAGGGGTTGAGTTTCATCATATGTTGCCATGTGATATTTCACAAACATAGCCATAAGTACCAGGCAAGCATATGATTGCTTCTATTGACCTGCATGTCATAGTGCATGAATGGCTGCTCTGTTTGCAGTGAGTCTTCAGATCAGGCTTGGATGCATTACCTAATTGACTGTCTGCATGTGCCCTTCTCTTTGGGCCTGCTGTACTTCTTGTACTCTCTCTTTCGCTCCCTAGTCCATAACCATTCCTCTGATCTTCATTTAAGAGGGAATGAACATGAAACTGCTCTTTGTCTGATTAATCAAACTGTCTGGGTTTCTTGGCTGGCTTCTTGTTATGTGGCAGTTTTGATTAGACCTTGTGCGTTTTGGGAACTACATGTACACTGTGCCCTCTGTGGGGCAAATGAGCAATATTTTTTGGCTGCAGTTTAATTGGTGGGTCTAAGGAACTGGGACTGGAGTTTTGCCTTATTGAATTGACTTTGAAAATATAGAACTCTTCTTCTAAACTAGTTTTCACATGCTCAAAAGTACAGGCTTCCATATCATCATCAATCAAGTACCTTAGTCTCAGTAAGGGAGGACCACTTGGAAGGGTACAGGATATAATTAATCTTTCATGTTTAGTCCTCTTTTGCTGAATTCGCTTCCTTGGTATTTTTCTCACGCTGTTACAGCCTGGCTACCTGCTATAGTTAGTTCAACCTTGTCCTTTACTCAGGCCTGTAAAGAGTAGGCATGTGATAACAACTTTCAGCCCCTTTATGGACCTGGGTTTGATTAGAGGGAATGACCTGGAGCAGAGAGGTTCTTTAGCTTTTCATTGTACATAAAGTCATGATCTCAGTGGCCAAACATGTCTTTAGGGACAGAACAACAATAGAGAATGTGAAGGCATTTTTAGATAGAAAAGGGTCTTCATGATCCCTTCACTGGTAAAATTAAATATCTTTTTACTCATGGCTTAATGCATAAATAAAAGTAATAGAAGGGTAATACATTTGATTTGATAGAATCTCCTAAAATATTGGACTTTTTTATGTTGTTCTAAATGGAAGTTACATATAAAACATATAAACCTGATGCTACTTATGTTCTTAGGCTATAGAGATGCAATGGTATTGCTGCCTATATACAATGCAACACTAGGATACATCTTTTGATAAATCAAAGGCGGAGCTATCTCTATTGGTAAAAAGGAGGCTTCAGTAGGTCCTTAGGGAGCTTTGCATTATGTAGGAATCCCCATCTACGCAATGACTGTAGGTATTCAGTGTGCCAACATCCCTGAGAGTCCCCTAACCTGACCATCCCTCCTAAGATGTTCAGCCCTCTGAAGGAAGACACAAACTATAAAAGTTATTTTGTAATTCAAGCTGTTTGCAGGTGGAATTGAGAAACTGGCAATGGATAATACAGTCCAATTTTGGCATTTTTTCTTAAACAAATTATATATCTGAAATTGCTGTCAGTGCTCTCCCAGGTCTGTATGGAAGGGATGCTGTATCAACACAAAACCCACCATATACTGTTACGATAAGACTAAGCAGGTAGAAACTTGTTTTAATGAGCCTAATTCACCCACACAGACCAGATGCCTTCCTTCTTAAAAAAAAAAAAAAAAAAGAAAAAAAATTAAAAAAGGAGGAAAAAAGGAAGCTACATTAGGCTGAAAGTTAGAAAATTGTGTTTTGTTTTGCCTCAAGAACTTAAAAATAAGGGAACTCTTCCAGGATACTGGAAATCTGAAATGGATCAACTTCTCCTTTCACCCTTTTCACAGTGGCCTGACTCATACGTACATACTCTCAGAGAGAAGACTGCATCTTTTTTTGCCACTATAGTTTTATAAGCATTATGCAACAAAAGCAATTAAGAGCAAGGCTTACTAATGTTAAACTCCTAGATCCTATGAAGAAAGTGACAAAACTTCCATGAAGACGGAATGCCTCAGGATTTTGCTCTGAGTTTTTACTCAAGCAGAATTGTCTTTGAAGCTCAATATTTGCCAGAGGATAGACTTAGTGTGATTCAAAGGTTGTTCCTGGACTAGGAAGGTTGCTACCCAAGTGTGTAGTTTTCTGCAGCTCTCCTGTGACTGTTCTGCACATATGGATGAAATACAGCTCTTAAAATACACGTCTGTACATTTCTTACTTACCTAAGAACCCTATGGGTCAAGAGTTAAGCGGCATACAAACTATAGCTATAAATAGAGCAGAAAGTGTCCTTAAGAGAAACGCTCTTTTCCCTCCCTTATTCCCAGCTGATTCTAGGATTTGTGGTTTGGATTTTGTTGGAGTTTTTTCCTGTCTTGGCTTTTCTTTTTTTTTTTTTTTTAACCTGAATAGCTGATAGTTTTATTTATTGAAATGGAAGGGAGCAGCCATTTTGCTCCCTTGACCTTGTTTTGTGCTGATTTCCACTCGGTGTGCTCACACTGATTTCACTGAAATGGTATGAACAGTTCAGCACCTAGCCTCCATTTACAGGGATACTTCTCTGTGGATCAACCCCAACGTAACATGATGTCGGTAGGACAGGGAGTTTGGCTGAGTTTGGCTCATAAGCACACATCTGTTTCCTTGGGATATTCCCTGCCCCCACCACTCAGTTTGCTCTGTTCATAAAAACATGGCTTACGAATTTGCCTGTTAAAAGTACGGTCTGCTTTTCCAATGCACTGGTTTTACTTTCTGATTCATATAGAAAATATGTTGTGACAGTGCAATATGTACTCAAGGTTATTCTTACTGGTAGTAAAAAGCAGATTATCTCTGGAAACATATGGAGTCCTGCACATATGCATATCTCCTGCCAAACTGGAGGAGGCAAGTGGAAACAAATGCCAGCAGCACTTCAGGAGAAGAGTAGCTGCAAGTTTTTCCTAAACCAAGCACAGCAAGAAAGAATACTGTTGGGCCAAAGCAGAGAAAAGTTGGAAGGAAAGGTAAGATAAAAAAAACCTTAATACAATGTATGCTGTGTCATACGTTGTATCCTGTCTCAGTTACAACTCCATTATATACTAAAAAGATTCAAGAATGTATAGCATGGAGGAACCTACATCACAACCAATGACAAAATGATGAATGAGGAAAATGGGAAAAGATTCGAAGCGTCAAGCTTAGTTTAAAGAACATAGGTGTAAGTTAAAACTCCAGCCTAGCAAACATATCCAGCCTACCATGCAACCTGTCCCTGGTTTCACCAGCTGCCCAGGTGGGGGAAAATGCCTTGTGTGGAATGGCATTGCACGGACCCTCCATAGCTCTTTCTAGTATTTTTTTCTGGGATGAATGCAATTTGTGATCCTTTCTGGTTTATACCTAAAAGATGAGATGACAAATTATCTCAGGGCAGTGGAGAGGGGTTGCTGGTTACAGAGAAAATTTAGTTGTTTTGAGAATCATAAGAGAAAAGAAAAAATGGTGGTGTCGAGAGTGTAGGTTACCCCACAAAAAAAGAAACAGGAGTTTGGTGAGTGATCACTTTGCTTCCAGAGAAGGTATTAAAGATCATCTTTTTGAAACTGGGGAGGGAACATAACCATCCTGCAGCTGGGATGCTACCAAATGAACATAAAGAAACACATGTGCTGTACAAGTGAGGTACTGAAGTGAGAGTCTGGGAGTCTCTCCTGATGCTTTTAACACTTTCCAAAATTGCAGATGTGTGTGAGCCAGCAGTGTTTATATTTCCTTTGTTATCCTTAAGTGAGACCAAGCAAGTCCTGGAGTATGCAGAGTTATTCACAAGGATGAGCCAGAGTTTATCTAATGGATGTAGGAAAGGTCATTTCCATCACTGCAACAAATGGCAGTTTGGGAACTGATACCTGGACCTGGTATTCCTACAGAATTTTCAGGTTGCTCTGTCAGGACTGCTTCCTGCCTGAACCAAAGTCCATAACAGAAAATTGCTGTGTTCTTTTCCAATGGACTCAGAATGTGTGCTTTTATGTCTGCATACCCTTTGCAAGGTCACACAACGTGCTGTGAATACCATGGTGAGTGCCAGGGCTGTAACTTCCATGCCTATGTAGGTTTTGTAATGGAACTTGAGGGAACCCTTGCAAACTCTCAAGGCAGTGGCCCCAAGGCAAGCTGCCCCACTGAGCCTTTATTTGAAACAGGGCCAGTACTACTCTGCTATCTCCTGGGACACAGGGACACATCCATTAAAGTGTGTGTGGTGTTCTGCTTCTGAGACATGGGGAACAACAGAGAAGTTAATAAATAAACACAATTAAAAACCAAATCAGGTCTCTCATGAATGCATTGTCTTCTCTCTTTCCTCAAATTCTTTGCATTCCAAAATCATATTGGAAAATGGGAGGCAAATGCACAATAAATGCTGTGAGCTGCTTTTTGGGCCATGCTGTTTCCATTTCTATGGCTATTTGAAAAGTGCATGAATGCAAAGCACTTTTAAACACTCTAAAAATCAATTCAGAAGAAACAATAGAAGAACATTTATTCTCCTTTTATTCAATGTTAGTATTGCTGAGTTTTGCCTGTCCAGATGTTGCAGAGTTTCAAATCTGTTCAACCATAGCTGTTAACAAAACCATCCTTCTTTCACCAAAATTAAAGAAATGTACATATACATTTTAGAAGACGTCTTTTTTGGTTTTGGTAGTGGCTTTTTTTGCTTTTTGTTTTTTAATAATAAAATGAAGATGCAATTTATCCATTACTAGTGCCAATACTCTTTGTGATCTCCAGGAGTAACGGTCGCAAGGCTTTGAGCGCATGCTATTTGCTTGGTATTTGCACAGCTATTTATAACCGTGAATGCCCAGTTTTAACTCGGTGACACTGCTCCTGCAATTTCAGGTTTGTTTTTTTTTTTTTTTTAAAGAACACATGTTCAAGATAAGTAACGATTTTTCAGATAGAGGCTGGAAAAGCTTAAATCTTTCCTCTCTGTGTGGTAGTTTCCCTTTTCTTTCTTTTCCTGGACAGAACTGACAAGCAGGCATTGTCCCTCCAGTGAGCTCTGCAGTATTACTTTGACCCTAACCCATCAATCTGCCTCAATTGGATAATGATCTGTAATCACTTTCTTTCAGGGGAGTCTATAAATTTGCCAAGGCCCCATTCTTCTCTGAAGGCCTCCTTATGTTCACTCCCATTTGTGCAAATGCTCTCTTTTACAGCACTAAATAGCCATGCACATGGCCCTTTCTGTTTAGAAGCACCAGGCTGTTCACTGTTGATTTTCCATGGCTCTGCTCTCTAAAAGGAGGCAAAGCTCTACATGCCAGGACTCAGCAGGGTGCAAGATGAAGCCACACTACTTCAAGAGCAGCCGCTTTTCTCATTAAGACTGACCCATCATTAGGCTGCTTTGTGCTAGCCCTTGTAATCGATGAGAGTACTGTGTAGTGTGAAAAAGCTAATAAAGATGAGCATGAGGTGGTAGAGAAGGGGTCGGGGGGGGGGGGGGGGGGAGCGGGGAGAAAAGAAGGGTGGAAAAAAAAACACCCACCCCTTTTCCCAAGGAAGCTCTCCTTCCCCAAAGCTTAGTGAGGGGGGCAAAGCTCAGGATAGCTGGCAGGGTGCAAACTCCTCACTCATTTCTTTGATTATCTTGCACTTAATTCCCCAAGCATCCTTGTGCTGTCCTCTTTATTGGACCTAAGAAACAGAATAAGCATGAAAGAAAGTTCATATCCTCATTCCTTAGCTGACCTCCTTCTTCTGATTAAAGAAGATCAAAGGCTGGAGAGCATCTGACTGAACTTGTGTACAGCACCAGAGAAAGTCCACATGTGTGTGTGGAGCACTGAAAGGTTTCTTTTTTCATATTGTCATGAGAGTTTTTAAGGTGCTGAGAACATCACTGAAAACATCTAAGAAGTTGAAAGATATTAAATTTACTAGTATATCTGGGGAAGCACCAACTGTATGCTTGCTCTGACATGTTGAATCCACTCTGCAAGCACTATAGGGAATAGAGAGAACGATTAAGAAAATAAGTAAGCTTTAACAAATGTGCAGTGTTGAGAGAGCATTTGCCATGACAAAGATGATATTCTGTCTGTACTGCAGAGACAACCACACATCTCTAGAAGTGCTGTGCATATGGACATCACACAAGAAACAAGCAGCAGGAATTTGTGGATATGACAATGTGCCATACTGAAATTAAAGGATCCTCTTGCTTGGGGGAGGAGGAACGGTGCCTGTAACATTGTGTACACTGGTGAGAAAACATATGTAGAATGAGGTTACAAAGGGACAGTGTCAGATGTTGTACAAATGTGGAAGAGTTCAGTAAGAGACAATTTCTCCCTTTTGAACAGGTGGCCTGCAGAGCTTATACCACTCTTTAGAGCAGTGCTGTCCATGCCTTCACACATACTCTGTTTTGCTTTGTATGCCCCCATGGACAGGAAATACAGTCAACACCTCATCTTCTCTCCACTAAATAGCTCTCCACTTCTCCCAAGGGCAAAGAAGCAGAGAGAAGGCAAAGTGTGTCACTCATCCCTATAGCCTGAGAGCACACTTGTGGCTGACTTTGTGCGAGAAGTGTAAGGAAAAGATGACCACTTGCATTCTCCCTTATAGCTGTCACTCAAATGAGTCTTGTGAAGTGGTCAGAGTTTTTAATATTAACTTCAGCTTTTATCTTCTCAGATGTATGCAGAATTACATAGACAAGATCTTAAGCTTATGAATTAATATTTGCGTGTCAATAAAGCTAAGTCCTGTCCATAGTAGTTCTCAAAATAGTAGGGAGTTGTTGAAAGCTTCTCATGTGCCTAATCTGCACATTGCTGATATTATTGAATGCCACTGCTATTTTTTGTTTATGACATCATCTTGTTTAGTGAGTTGAAGCCTCTTCCTTCCACTGAACACCTTCATCCCAACCCTCATGCACCATTTGATCTTTTACTTCAGCTGAGTACTACAAATACAGCATCTGTGCCAACACTAGAATTTTAGAGTGCTGTGAATAGGCTGTGCCCAAGTGTGGCAGTATCCTCTGAGCTGAGAAATGTTTGGGAATTGTGGATTTTTTTTGCTGAGGCTTTTTTTCTTTCATTCTTTGACAGAAGCTCATTCTAAGAGAACTGCATGACAGGTACTCACTTCAAAACAAAAGCTGCAGTATTTTCTGCTAATATTTGCATTAACTGTGCCATACAATGTGTTTCACCTGGCATTTTGTGTTGCTGTCAAAGAGAAGCCACACTTTATTTACTTGATTTGAAACAGGGATGCCTGGCAAGTCGTTATGGGCAATCTGGATGAATATGTGTTGTCATTCGCCTTATTTTCGTTCTAGTCAATATTCCAAATGATAACCATCTCAAAGGTAATTTGTTTCCATTGCATTAAAAATTCCATTGGAAGGTTGCTTTTTATTGTAGCTTGTTAAGTGCTTAATTGATAACATGCAATAAAAAGAATCAAAACCCCCTCTGGTCCCTCTCAGGAGCTCAAGTTAGCTACAGTAGAGCCAGATCTGTTGCCATTTCCAAGTTCTTCCGTAGTGATCTAGCAATTCATCAGTGTCAACGACACATGGGAACTCTCATGTTTGTAAAAGCCTGCAAGGGATCCATGTCCTACATTTCAACAAAAATCACAAAATCACATTTCAAGGTGGTCAAAGTTAGAGAAACATCAGGCACATAATTGTTAGCCCTTTTCTGAAGTGGATGGTAAAACATAGAGGATGGTAAAACAGAGAAACATGCAGAAGCAAGAAGTTAGCAGCTGCAACAGGAAGGTGAATCCTCCTTTGTGAAGTACCTGGAAAATTGGAAATGAAGCATATTGTCAGGATGCCAGAATTATTTGTCTACTGCAGGAGGAGAAGTGGTATAAGAACCTAAACAGGGAAATACATAGATACATGCATGTCACAGAAGTTACAGTGGAGCAGTCATGGAGGGACTGATGAAGATCTTATGTGATTCATTGCTGTATCTATCTTCACTGGCCTATATCATGGTGGGGATTTTTCTCCACCCTCTCTCTACATGTTCCTACCTGATTGTTTGTGTTCTTGTCAGTAGCTGCAACGGGCTCATGGGGATAAGCTTGAGTCTGCCACATGCCTCATCATCACTTTTTAAGAACAGGTACACTCTAGAGAAGCATCATAAAACAAGAGATTCCTTGCTACCAAGCATTGTGTTTTATGGGCAATTGTCTCAGTCTTCCACCAGTTAAGATGGAAAAACATGAGAGAAAACACACATAGTTAGTGTACTCAGTATTTTCATTTAAGAGCTACCAAGATTTCGGAATACTACAGTAGATGGTCTGATACCTATACATGTCAAAGTTGTAGCCTTTATGTTGATGTTTCCTACAATTTCATTTTTTTATGCTCTTTTCTTTGCAGGAGGTAGTCTACATTATCTCAGGCTGATCAGGCAGCTTTGGGTTGAAAGTTCACACTCACATTGTTATGTTGCTTTCTAGCTTACTGACAAAATAGGTTCTCTAGAAGATGATAATTGAAGGATGTGAAGTGCTGGGGACAGCACCTGTACATATAAAGTTATTTTACTTATTTTCATGTCCTTAATATTCAGAAACTTGGCAGAAAAAAACCTTGGTTTTACAATTTACTGATCAAAAATACCATGTGTTACCACAGATACATATGTTGAATTCTTTCAGGGCACAAAAATTAGAACGTGCATGACATTCGTTCATATTCAAAATAAGGACTGTAATGAGGAAATTCTTCCCTGTGATCCGTCAATGTGCTCTATGCATGAAGACTGTATCAGTTCCTTGACCAAAATCTTGGTTGGCAATTTGTTGGTGATCTGGCTGGAACACTGAATCTTTCTGATTTATCTATCACTTCCTTCATGCTGCAAAAGTGAAAATACTGAAAATGTGCTAAGCACTCGAGTGCTAAGATATATTTTGAATGCTCAGCAATTGATTATGTTGCTACAGTATTCTGCCTAAATCAATGTCATTGAGTTAAAATAGGAAGCATTTGCTTACATTGTGAAAAAGCAAAGTTCAGATTAGCTTCATAAAGACCTGCTTTGTGAGATCTTGGTTGTCCACTGATATCAGTTCCTATCTTCCTGATTTTCTTAATTCCTAGTATCACATTGCAAACCTGATTTCCGTTTGTAGCAGTTTGTGTTTCTGCTTTTTGCCTGTTGTTGAAGTGGGTGCATGTGTAATGTACTTTTCTTACTCACAAGATCTTTACTTAAACTGGTCGTTCTAAACAAATCTCTCCTTGAAGATATCAGGACTTACTCATATGTTTTAAGAACTGTATATTGCCTCTTTACATTATCTAAATGTTGTCTGCTGGTCATTGTTTTTCTTTCTTTTTTCCTTTTTTTTTTTTTTTAATATTTGTTGTTATTTTAAAATAGTGCTAAGTCTAATACAAATTCTCATGTTTATGCTAACACATCTAGTAATAGCAAAATATTAGAAACTCATGAATGGGAAATGTACTTGCACCTGGCATCACTGGTTACAAAGGATCAAAGCTATCCAGAATCTAGGGATGCTGTCTTATATTCATGCCTCAGAATAAATTACTCTAGGTGACTTTTTTCCCTCCCAAGGTTGTCTTCTCCTGGTCTAATAATCTCAGTTAATAAAATGTTCTGTTCTGAAATCTGTCTAATTCTCACGAGGAGTTGCATGATTCTGTTTTCTTTTTAACTGACTAATTATTATTATTGTAGACATTTTATTTACTCCAAAGTGGTTTGAGGATAATTGATTAGGTTGCACCATGTCATGAAAGAACAGATGGCAGGCTAGTCTGTCAGCTCATCCACAGTGTATGAGAATACTAAGAAAATTAAAAGGGAGGGGAATAAAAAGGAAAAAACAAGAAGAAAGAAAAAAGAAAGTGAATAGGAGCTGGGGAGGAATGAGCTACACTGTGCTTGCAACATAAAAAACTTCTTGTAGTGGGTGGTCCTTTGGGAAGGTAATCGGGGATCTGCAATATGTCCACTACAATCAACAAAAGGGTACAATACTTCTCTGCAGGGAATTGGGTAGGGAAGAACTTGTTTAAATAAAATTGCAGGGTTGTCAGAATGTTAAACTAATTCTCTAATGTTCTGTGCATTGTCTGGGGAATTTTGGCTTTGCATCATTTGCTGTACTGGAGTTCTCAAAAAATAATTTAATAGAAGTGTTTTGGATTGTGTTAACCCTGGAAACCCTGACAGTGTTTAATGACAACTAAAACCACTATTAGACAAGCTGCACTCTCCCAAGTTCTCTCTCTGCATCCACTCCCAGATTTTACGTTCCTTTTCACTTAGTAGAATTGTTTATCTCAATACAAAGGGAGTCTGCTGTTATTTTGATTTGGTGGCAACAACACTTCTGTGTGTGTTAATTATTTATCAGTGATGGATTACCATGGATGAAACTCTCATGGGTTAATTGCATATAGAGGAATGTAAAATCTTAGACAGATTTCACTTTAGCATTTATGTATGTATGTATGTGGCAAAGGGGCAAACAATAAGAGCCTAGCAAAAAGCGAAATATACACGGTCCATCCCAGAGCTCACCAAAATTATTCATCGTGATACCTCCAGCATTCAAAAGTCCCAAAAGGAAAGATCCAGAAGAAAGTAAGGGATTTCTGTACAAAGGCTAATCTTTCTAGACCTGATTCTCCTTTATGCATTAGGAGGTATTTATGCCTTTGCAAATTAGAATTAAGCGCCAGCAAATCAAAAAGGCAAGACATTAGCACCATCCTTCTCATGAGATGCAAAACAGAGAGCGTATAATTTCCAGTCAACAGGGAAGACCTCAGCACTTATTGCAGAGAGCACAAGAGAGGAGACACAAGGCATTGACTTCTCACAC
>JBCJKH010020564.1:0-10295 GCA_039877255.1 Loriculus beryllinus | reverse complement strand
TCTCTCTACAAGTCCATTTGAATCCATTTTGGCTTTCTTGGCTGGGAAGCAGTCTTCAGCAGGAAAAACCAAACAACACCCCCTTCCCTTCTCCCCCCCCCCCCCCCCAAAAAAAAACCCACTTAAAATAACTGTCCTGTGGTCTGACTGTAGTTTTATTAAGGCTTTTTCTGTTTGTTTTGCTACTGTTTCAATGGGAGGTAATAGGGGAACAAGGGGTGGTTTGAACTAATTAGTTTCCTTGTACTCCCTGGCCCTCAGCCAGATGCCTGTAAGTTTGAGCATGAAGTTTTATGGCACATGTTTTGCTCTTTATGGGAATAAACACCACGGGGAGCTGTACTTCAAAGAATCAAGCTCCCTTTGAACTGTACTGGTAAACCTTCAGACAGGTTACACAGTGTGACTGCTGCTTAAGAGCTCTCCTAGAGTCACTCTTTCACTCTGGCTCTTTAAGAGAACCATAGGTCTTTAGAATGAAATTGAGAAGAGAGAAAATAGGACTCTAGTAGAAATTGTGATTTCCTCTAGATATGTGTGAGCAAGATGCAGTTCCCCAGCCGAAGCCGTGTGCTGCTTGCTACTCGCAAGTCCTTCTCATGTAGTTTTACTTCTGCATTCTCTCTTCTGCCCAAATTCTGACTGATGCTGGTAGAAATATGGTGTAGGCCTGCACATGCCAGCAGGGAAGGACTCTTGGATTTGGCTTGAAATATTCACATAGGTCGAAGTGTGCCTTTAGGAAGACGGCATTGTGTTACTGTATTAGTGCACATACTTTCTGACAAATATATGCAGAACGTAATTGTGTACATAACTCAAGTCATGAACATATTAAAACAGACATCCTGAATTGTCCCATTGTTTGCATGCTGCAATTCTCGAAACTAATGCCTACTCACTCACTGATGGGAAAAAAAGCCTTTGAGTTTGCTCACAGATGTGCTGTATGGAGAAGATGCAGGGAGCAGAGCAGTGTGTAATGCCCAACTGGCATATGGTATTTGTTCCCCATAGGAAACACTATTTGTTTCCCCAAAGGAAAATGCTGAGTTTATAAACTGTATAGCAAGGCTCAGACGCTGTGTAAAAATGCTGTGCAGTTATCAGCAGGCCTCTGCAAGAACATGGTTTCTCTAAAGAAGCATCACCTGCACTGTGGCTTGCGTTTGGTTCTCTGACTAGGTTGCTCCTCGGCGCCTCTGCTCACTCATGTCAGATATTTCTGACCCCATCTTTGCATGATCAGCCAGGTAAATGCAATATCTGAGGTGATATTTTCAGCAGCTGGTACAGGGAATGTACATCTTACTAAAGGAATGGACATCCTGCTAAATCCCATACTTCTATGGGATTTATAAGCAATTTCTTCACTTGCTTCTAAACATACCTCCCTGGTTGGCTACTCAGTTAAAGATAAATACAGCGTTGTTAATTTTGTTAAACATCCTACTGTTATCTTACACGTTTAGTAAATAGAAAGTAATTAAGGTTAGCTGGTTTCAAAAATCCCTTTCCTGTCTGTACAGCAGAGGTCATGCCATTGCTAACACAGTAATGAATTAAACACCGGCTATTAAAATGTCGGTTTTATCATCAAACAAGTTGTTTTCTGAGGTGTGAGACATGAGACATTCTGGAGAAATGCTGATAAGAAATTTTGGTTTTGACATAATTTAAATATGTCATAAATTCACTGGACATTTAGAATTATAGAATCATAGAATAGTTGCGGTTGGAAAGGACGTTAAGATCATCTAATTCCAACCCCTCTGCCATGGGCAGGGACACCTCACACTAAACCATGTCACCCAAGGTTTTGTCCAACCTTAAACACCACCAGGGATGGAGCATTTGCAGCATCCCTGGGCAACCCATTCCAGTGCCTCACCACCCTTACAGTAAAGAATTTCTTCCTTATATCTGACCTGAACTTCCCCTGTTTTAAGTTTAACCCATTACCCCTTGTCCTATCACTACAGTCCCTAATGAACAGTCCCTCTCCAGCATCCCTATAGCCCCCTTCAGATACTGGAAGGCTGCTATGAAGTCTCCATGCAGCCTTCTCTCCTCCAGGCTGAACAGTCCCAATTTTCTCAGCCTGTCTTCACATGGGAGATGCTCCAGTCCCCTGATCATCCTCGTGGCCCTCCTCTGGACTTGTTCCAACAGTTCCTTGTCCTTTTTATGTTGAGGACACCAGAACTGCACACAATATTCCAGGTGACGTCTCACAAGAGCGGATTTCTTGAATTGCTGTTTTTACTGGTGTAGCCAGTGTTATCAGGGCCATAATTAATCACCTATGCCTCATATTAGTAAATTGCTTGAATATTTTGGGATGAAATATCTTTATTTTCCTTAAGATTAGATGAAAATACAGCAGCATCTGACATTCTGTCGAAGTTTTTCTGTCAAAGCTGGGTATTTTTAGCAACAGCAAATACAAGTAATTATGAGCACCTATTGCAATAAGATATGTTTTCATTTTCTAAGTTTTGAAAGGGTTACTTGAAAAGGGAGGGGAAGCAGTGCATCATTTCTAATTTGGAATTTCTTTGCTTTATGTACACTGAGATAGGTTTTATGAAATACTGTGCCGCCAAAAAGTTTCACAGTGGCATTTTTATTGAGGTATACTTACTTGAGCATTCTTGATCTGAGTAACAGTTTGAAATATTTATTTTTTAATTTTTAGACTTGATAATAATGGGTTTTGGAACTTAGAACAATGTGTATTTAAACTCCCAAATTGTATTTGCAGCACCAGTCTTATCTTATTCTGTAACTATGGAGTGCCTTTTTGCTTTATTTTAACTGGCTCGGAAATAGGCACTCTAATCTTTGCTTACATGACCAGATTGAGATTGGCATTCAGGCTTATTTTCACAGTGTGTGGCACATTTATAGTGTTTCTTTTAGATGCAGCAAGATTGTGAAGTTGGCTGCAACTATGTATAACCATGTGTGCAATATAGCCACTGGCAGGTCTAGGTTCAGTATGAAGGCACATACAAATTAGGCACTGAAACTCTTCTGTTTTGGGTGGCCAGGTATGTGGTGGGCCAGAATTGGACACCTGGTATTCTTATACAATGTGCAGGGGGACCCAAGTGCCTTAGGGAGATAAACTGTGCTTATGCAGTAAGGTTTCCATCTCTGGCAACTAGAAAGTGGGAGCAGGAAGGAACAGGGAGAATTATTGTCTACATAAAAGGCCACCTTGGAGAATGTAAGTGGATTTTGGAGTTCGGAGTTCTTCTCAGGTCAGTTGTTTGCACCTGCAATGGCTTTGCAAATGTCTTACAGACCTTTGGAAAATAGTACAGTGGTATATTTAAAAAACCTTTCTTCCCTGCTGCCTGGTTCTGGGCTGTAGGTAGGCCCTTTTATTAACCTGCGATCCACAATAGAGTTCAGAAGCCAATGCTAAGAGATATTGTCCATGTATGAGTACTGGAAGTAGCAGAAAAGAATTTACACCATATTTTCTTAAGTTTGTATGTTTCTAATGACTTTTTATACTGTATCTAGTACTAGAGGATTCTTTGAAGACTCCCTGCAGCAGTGGCTGAGCAGCAGAGCTGCCTTGTCCTGCACACCTGCTGTCACTTCCATCCTTCTTGGCTTTATTTCTGATACTTTGAAATTCAGGATTTTTGCTGCAAAATAGTTTGCAGGGCTTGAGAGTGCTCTTTCTTGTGGAGATAAGTTTAGCTATCCTGAGTTAGGTGGCAGCTCAATATGAAATTGCTGGTTTGCGCCAATTCCTTTGCCTTGGTTTTGGCCTATATTTTGCTTTAGATGCTTGCATCACACTTGGACCTCACTCTTGGTTTTGTCTACAAAATGCAGTAAACTGCACTATAGAAATACTGAGACTGATTTCTGTGAAAGATAAGTTAGTCTGGCTGGATATCTCCATAACACAATTGTATTAACTCTGCTAATTTGGGTAGTTTATTTAGAGTTAGCTGCCTTTAGAAGGAACTGAGCCACGAAGTGTAGAAGTATTCTGCTCTATCCAGAAATTCGGAGTTCAGAAGCAACTGTAGTCCTACCAGTGCCAAAACAGCTATTATTATCTAAGTTCAAAATTTATTGCTTGCAAAGTAGTTATTTGGTTCGTAAATTGTCTGCCGGAATGGGCATAGCAAGTGGAAGTCTTTACTGTTGTTTCTTTTTGTTCCAACAATGAATAATAACCAAACACATTAGATTTAAAGTTTTAATAAAGCTTTGGGTTGAATTTTCATTTAAAACTTTTATTTATAGGTAAAAAATACTTCTGTGCTCATAAAAGTAGTAGTCATGAACACCAGAGCTACATGAACCAGTGGTTTTATTCAGCTCCAGCTATTTTTATCAGTGTTATTTATATGCTTACTTGTACACTTATTTGCAGTGTATTTGTTGCAAAATATAAGATATTGCTTTAAAGTAACAGCAATAGAGATGAAAATATTTTAATTCTGATGGTACAGATTTTACTGGAAGAAAAGTACACATTATTTGTATTAAAAGTAAGTACTAGATTAGATGCAGATCTTTCAGTTTTACTACTAGAAGGTAGAATTAGGAGTTGCACATATTGTAATTTCTAATCTGTTTATATTTTTCCACAGATTTTATTAACACTTACTGAATCAGACCTTGTTCTTCTAATTAGATTAGCATTGCAGGCGTTTTTCAAATTTTTAATGGCAGGAGAGTGGTATCCGCTTCTATATAATTTTTTAAAAATAGTAAAATTTTATTATGAAAATAATGACTGAAAAATAATTACTAAAATCCTCATACAGCTACTGCTTACCAGTCCAGTCCTGTAGGAATTTATTTAAAAATGCCTAGTTTTCATATATAGGTGCTTCACAAAATGAATCTGATCAAAGCTAGTGGAACTGCAAATCTGAGAGTTTTCTAAATGTTTGTATATATAAAACTTCCTGTCTATAGAGAAATTGTCACACTGTATGAAATCATGGTTTCAATAAATGAAGCAAGGTCAGTGTGTGAAGTAAATGAGATATCTCCTCGTTATCTTTTTTTGCTGCCTACGGTGGGCTTAATTCAGGCATGTTTGAAAATATTTCTGTAATCTCTCTTTTTCTCTGAATATCATAATAGTCTTGTGCACATTGAGTTGTATGACTGATCTGATGTGGTGGTGCAGTTTAGCATCTCTTCCAATGCTTGTGGTGAGTATACAGGGAATTATGTGAAGGAACAGATTGTGGGGGAGCTGGAAGGGTGATGAAGACATTACTGAATTGAATGCATAAATCTCTTAGAAGTTTTGAATGCACACACAATATAACAGAAATTTTCTTTCTTTTTTTTTTTTTTTTTTTTCCTTCTGTTTTCTGGTTGTACCAGAATAGACAAAACAAAACAAAATAAAAAAGTCCACTGGAGTCACCTTGCATTTCCCTATCAGTTGCCTTTTAAAAAAAAATAAGTATGTATCTCCATAGAAAGCTGTTTTGCAAATAAAAGGGGGTCAGGTTAGAAGGTCATAAAAGAACTGAGGAAAGCGACTCAGAAAATGACCCTTGCTGAAGAGCAGTATTGTTAATTGCCTCTCCCACAATAAAATTCTGATGTCTGAGGAAAGGTGGAAGAGCTACAAGTAGTGTTTTAATCTGTCTTCAAGCAGTGGGTGCCAGCAAGGATAGAAGGCAGCCAGCAGTACGTTTTTTGTTTTTAGACTTTCTTTTCTGACACCAGCTGGCACTGAAGCACTTGATGTGTTTAACAGGCAGGAAGGATGGCTATGAAATGGTTTAAAATAAGTTTGAGGAGTACTGAAATCTGTGTAAAAACTAAACATATGAAAGATGTTTCTATATTTGATAGGAACTGTAGATGAAAAGCCAAGCATTTGTGACTGTTTAGAGGTTGAACATCTTCAGCTTTGAGAGGCTGAATCCCTGGTGATAGGCCAGATTTAACTGCAATCTGGAAAAAAACCCTCTAGAGAATGTGCTGTTGAGATACCCAAAATTAACCCTTGGGAAAACAAGCGCAGTTATATTCCTTGTTGCTTTTTAGACATGGTTATGAATTACAGGTGTGCTTGCTTGGTTTTTTTAAATCCTTTTTCACTGCCATTTTACAAATATGAAGTTTATTCATTTTATTTGTTTGTAAGACTTTGCTTTCTTTTGATGTCTTCAGATGCTGTGGAGTGCCTGCGCAAATTTACACAGAGAGAAGGGCTGTTTTCTTTAACAGTGTTTTGGGACTTGAATGGTTTGTTGTTACTCTGCACTGTTTAGCCTTTCCATTTTGGAAAATGAGTATGAAAGGGTAGTTTTATAAATATAAATAATGTCTCAAGTGTATAGTCCATCTCAGATGTATTCTGGTCTGGCTTTAGATTTCATTTGGTGTTGAGGTTATTTGTGTGCCTAACACAATTACTGCAAATTTTGACCCTTGTACATATGCTAGATCTCTCATCTGCTGATAGGAGGGAAAATTTGATTTTTCCTTTGAGTGATTTTCATATGTACATTTGACTGCAAGTGTGCAGGGAACTTACAAGACTGAACTTGGAGATATTTTGTTTGGCAGTTGCATATAGCATGAGTATATATAAACTGAGGTTTACATTTGTGCCAGAATAAGACATGCCTAGAGTTCATATCAGAGGCAGTTCCAGATTTTAAGCCAAACCAGCAGATTCATGGCATATTTTTCTGAAAATCCCATCATCAAGCGTAAAGCTATTTCTCTACTTTTTGGACAAAAACCTGTGGATTTTTTATAAATGCAAACACAATATTTTCTTATTATACAGTCTGTTGCCATAATAAAGAATCACATGTAGAACTTGTCAGGTAGACATGAAAACGTGTAGAGATTTCATGGTGGGCTTTCCTGAGAAAGCACTCCAACAGATTTTGAACGACATTGGCAGCTTAACTGAAAACATTAACTGATTTTTTTGTTTTGCTGTAGCAGGAAGCAGTATATGCAACATATTAATTTTCATAGGCAGTGTGTATGAAAGAACATCAGCAGGCAAGTAACTTTGTACTGTATACAGAAAGAAAGTTATTTGGTAATGATGGGTAGTTCTGTACTGTCATCTCATCAGCAAGAGATCTGAATTGTCATCCCATCTCTTACTTTTCTCACAAAATTCAAAATAAGCATTCACAAAATAAGGAACAGCTAAATAATTCTACTATTATATTGAATAGACTGTTAAAAAAAGTTAATAAGGGCAATTAAAGTAATCAGTCATCAGAATTTACAAGCATTAGTTTTCAAAAGGAAAAAATACTGGGATATAGTACTAACAAATGCATTTTTAAAGTGTTTATGTTGATACTTGATTGGTTTTTCTGACTCTTCTAAATGTGACCTGGTTTAAGTTGCAGAACAGACATTCAGGCATAAGCCATATTTAAGGAGTAAGATATGCTCTCAATTTCTTCCAGTTATTAAGTAACATTTAGAACAAATAAGGGAGTACCATAAGATATGTCCCCAGAGCTGTAGATATGACTGATTTTATGGGCTGGTAAGCATATATGGTAAAAACCTGGCTAAGAGTACTCCTCACCATTTAGGCTATTGACTGGTGAATATGAGTGATCTGAAAATTATCTGATAAATAATGGACTTTGCTTTATTATTTTTTTTTTTTAATAGGCATCCTTCATGTAGGTTTTGAAGGCTCCTGGCTTTTTCATATTAAGCATGAAGTGTTTTTCTGATCTTACTGCAGAATGTATTGCGATGTGTGAGAAGAGGGAAGACCTGATGTTTCAATCTTTCTGCTTTAACCTCTACTGCATGTTTATTTGCAATATTTTATTAGACTGGAGTCATCTTAGTTCCCTTTGATGGTATCATGATGGTGTCCTGTAAAATCTGTAACTGTTTAGGAAGAATTTTGAGAGATGTTTTAAGGGAGTTGAATCAATACATTCACTAATTGAGGGAAAGCAAGAGTATATACTGGGCATAAAAACATGAAAATAGAAAACTTGGCAAACGGTATAAGGCCTCTGCATGAAGTTCTAAGTAATGGCATTTGGCACTGTAGTTTTCAGAATTTCAAATGAAACACAAAAAAGAGAAAATTATCATTTTTTTGACAAGGAGAGGAATTTGGACTTTGAATTAGCAGTGAACTAAAGGAGGATAGTAGGTGTGGATTGAAACTAATCGGTGCTTCAGATCATTGAGCTGCTTGAAAATAACATGTGTATGAGAACTGTAGAAGTTAAGTCTCTCTTAAATGCCTAATTAAGCACAGTTCTGTCCTGCACGGAAGAGAAAAAAGTTAATGTCACTTGCTGCTTTGTACTCAACTGACTGATTTAAATGAACAGTCAGTCAAAAGATTCAGCTTCTGTGCGGTAAAGTTCTCCTTATGATTAGGTTGATATAGTCCTAGAAAGGATGATGCCCTAAAGCATACAGATATAGGCATAAAGATGGCCACAGGTATAATTAGAGTTGTCCAGAAAATGTGTAAAGCAGGTGGTTGGCACAACTGATGAGCAATTTCAAGTGTGTGTAATGTGGGAGCAGAAGTCTTGTAGCTGAGTGTCTAAATTGCATCACACCCTGTGGCCTGACTTAAGCACACACCTGTGTGAGTTAGGATATGTCAAAGATATAAAAAATGAAATTTCTACTGGAAAAGTACCCAGTAAAAAGCATGTAAGAACGCCCCTTCTACTCCCTTGAAAAAGGGCTGACAGTTGATCAGACTTGTGTAGAATAAATTGGACCATTTGACATGTAAGATCCTTTGCTTTCAAAAAGACTATTGGGTTCACTGGCCACTATCCAACAGAGAAAACAAAATGTGCAGAATAAACACTGTCTATAACAGGTGGACGTAATGCTTTATTATGCACAAATGCTGTTTTGTGTTGTGTAACCTGGGGACAATTTAGCAGACAATTTTGTACTTAGAAAAATCATGGTTTATGCAGAAAAGGAGAACCACGGATAATGAATTGTCTACATCTGAAAATACCACACTAGATCTGAAACACATGTCCCACAGCATTGTCTTACAATTTCAAAAGCAGAGGAAGGAAGAGAGATTATTAAATTTAATTTCACTCCCTCATATCACTTTAAAACAGATGTTTAAAACCAAAAACGTATCCCTGCTTTCCAGTATTTATTCTGAAATATTTTATTACCGGTGTTTTGTCATTCAAGACCAAACATAACAAACAGTGGCTCTTATTCATCATTCAGCTAAGAAAGAGGTATTGTAATTTTGTGCCTGCAAACCTCAGCTTAACTTTAAAAACAAAACAAAATAAAATGCAAACAGAATACCGCTCTGCTGTGGGAAGTATGGGCTGTGTGTGTTTATGTGTATGTGTGCAGGCATTGCTGCCTGGCTCCAGGAGAAGCTGATCCCTGAGGCTTCTCTTCCCCAGTAGTTTTTTACTGTCAATTCTACACAATCAAGCGCTGGTATTTTCAAAGAATTAGGGGTTAGCCGAGGTGTGAGTTATATATTTAAGAAGCCAGGAGTCATCTGATGTATTTTTTGAAGACCAAAGCATACAAAGTTATTTCTTGGGCAGCTGTTGTCTGTGAGCAAAAGTGCTGACATTTTGTGCAAACGAATCAGTTGTCTTCATGTTCCTACAGAACTGTGAATGTGAGATTATGTCACTACTCAGGTAGGTGTATGGACTCCCACAGACTAGACTGGAATACTAGAGCCTCCATCAGCAGCAGATCTCTGCAGTTCTGTGTTTCCAACTTTTGAGATGGAAGAAGAAACAACTGGTTTCCCATACAACATGTTTTGCTGATTTCATCCAATTTCATAATTATCAGCAGCAGCACTTTTTCTTCTAAGTGATTTATAAATACTGACTAATTTGTTCTCACAATTGCCACAACAATCTGGATTTTACTCTCTCAGACTAAAAAATGTCACTAAAGACAAGGAAACAGACTAAGTCAAATATTAATCAAAGGGTTCATTTCCTCTGTGAAGTCAGCCTCAAAATGGCATTAGATCCCATCTGGGCATCCTTATTATTTCCAGCATAGGTCTAGTCACTAGGCGCTTGTTCACTTGCTCATTTTCTGTGAAGCTGGTTTCTCTGGAACCTTATTGCCAGAGAAGAGGAAATTAAAAGAAAAAAAGAAAAAGAAAAAAGAAGCTTTCCGTTGTTAATGCAGATAGCTTTGTAAGTTTACTTCAGCTTCATTCCAGTCCTTTTCATTTAATGTTTTGCTCTGCATATATTCAGGTAGAAATGTTTATACTGTTGGGACCGGTCTTGTTCAACATC
>JBCJKH010020563.1:13191-25840 GCA_039877255.1 Loriculus beryllinus | reverse complement strand
TCTTCTCCAGGCTAAACAGTCCCAACTTTCTCAGCCTGTCTTCATATGGGAGATGCTCCAGTCCCCTGATCATCCTTGTGGCCCTCCTCTGGGCTTGTTCTAAGCATAGTTAAAATTCAAAAATAGCAACAAATGTACTGCTGAAGTACTATATTGTTTCAGCTTGTTTTCTTTTGGTATTTTTTAGTAGACACTTGTATCTCCTTTAGCGTTTTTCTGATTTGACAGCATTTTCAAGTAGTACAGGAATGGCAGAGATGGGCTCATGTTTTGGTTGTTTTTTGTCTATGTGCGTAGCCTGCAAAATGTCCTTTCTGCCCAACACATCCAGACGTGCTTTTCAAGCAGAAGGTTTGTGTTTCAAATTTATATTTGAATTTAAATGTAGTGAGATGGAATATCTTGAAGAGAGCAGGAATGGCTTATTTTATCCATATCTGATTGTGAAGGGGAGGAAGAAAAGCTTATTATCTAATCAGACGTATTTTTAGCAGGCTTCCATAATTGGCATGAGACCCTCAATCTAAGTACTTGTTTTAGAATGGAGATGAGTTGATTCTTTCATATTCACTGGTTAGCAGGAGCACAATTTCAGTTCACACAGAGCTTTATGATACCCTTTCATTTTGGGGCTCATGCCTAAACAAGGTCCAAGTCTCTAATATTACCAGTTCTGACAAGAAATTACTTGCTTATTTAATGTTATAATATCACTAAGCAGGGTATTTTCATTATTCTGTTTTGGTTTTTTTTATGTTAATTTTACTAATTTGTTTTACTGTAGGATTATTAATTTTGATAGTTTCATTTGTAAATATCGGAACATGTCTGGTTTGGTGCTTCTTGAAATAGCGCTACTCAGAGTAGATCCAAATATGTGTTTAATCCACAAAGGATTTGGTGTAAAAGTACCCAAGCTACTGCCCAAATCAAAAGTAATGCATCTTCATGAGCTCACTACAGTGCCTAAGATAATCAGAGGCAAGGCTTAACAGCCTGCGATCAGTACTGCAGTGAGGTCGTCAAACTGATCCCAAGATGCAAGCTACTGTTTTGCGTACTTGGCATTCTGTGGAAGTCTAGGAATACGTCGGCTCCCTCAAATAGCTGCTTTTTTTTTTCTTTCTTCCTGTTTCTGCTGCAGTCCTCTGTATGGTAGGTATGATCAGAGATAGTTCAGACAATTATAGTCAATTGAGAACATTCACCTCCATTTTCATATTTAATTGAAAAGCATGTAAATAACTGAAAAGCTTTCTTTACAGTTATGGTCCAAAAAATATGTTGTTTTTCGTTGAGAATCTCAGCTGTGCTCTGTGCCAAAATACAGTTAATGTATATTTATCTTCTAAAGGATTAACCTTGTAAACCAAAAGTTGCCCAGGAAAGCATTGCAGGGTGAAATAAGAGGAGCCCATGGCTGGGTATGTTCATTGTGTGTTCTGAATAGGAAGCTCCATATTCACCATCAAACTTAACTAATGTGGTTTAAGAGGTGTCTTGCAGGTTAGTTTCGAATCAGTGTTCGTCTGTCAGCTACTGCAATTGTCTCGTGCTTACTTGAGTTATGATACCTCTCAACGTTTAATCAAAACCAACCTGGACAGAGTAATCAGAAGTGTAGGGTGGGTAGCTGTCAATCAGGAAATGCTCCCAAGCTCTAAGTCTTCTCCATTGCTTCAGTAAAAGGTGAAACATCTTCTTCCCTTTGGTCTCTCAGAGTTTGGAGAAAGAGGCTTTTGGACTATAAATACAGCAATGAATAAAACCTGAGCACTGGAAGTTACTAACACATAGGGCTTTGTATTTTTATGCTGGTTTTCTGTTCATGTTTTTTTAAGAAAACTTCACCAAATTTCACTGCAGTTCTTCAGTTGGAGTAACACTTTGTTTTTCACTGAACTGCCCTTGTATTTGAGCCACCATTTCTACATAGATAGATGGTTGATAGCTGGACAGTTGTGTCTCTGACTTTAGCAAAGCTTGTCAGGAGTGTACCTTGAGGCTGAATATTGCTGAATGTCCTCAACAAGGCTTGTGGCTCAACTTCCCAACTCTGCCAGGTAGGAAATGGGCCAAAATAACTATTAAGAACTAGATGCTGTTTGCTACCATTTCTGATGGCACATCATCCTTTTCTAGATTTGATATGTAGCCATGTTGGGGTTTTTTGGTTTATTGTTTGGTTATTTGTTTATTTATTTAGGTTTTCAATTAGGGAAAAGAGTTGTGACACAGATCTTCTAGCAGAAATACTTTCAGCCAGGTTTGTGTGATTTGAGCTAAAGTAATGCAACAAAAGGAATAAAAGATTAAACAGTCACAAACTTTAATGTCAGGTTTAGTAGTCATTAAGATCTTTCAGGTTAATTGATTTCTTGGTTCATTAATTATATATATGTTTGATTTGCAGTTGCATTGGGACTTTGAATTATTTTGTTGGTTGCAAAACTTCATTGTCCTAGGTGTCATAGCTGCCATCGAGCATTTCCAAATACAATGGTTTTTACAATGCACAGTAAGTCTTTTAAGTAAAAGCTCTCTTCCACAAATGAAGAGTGCAACTAAAACACCTGCATCAAAATCACTGTATGTGGTATGAATTTCCAAGTGCGTGATGCAAACTCCTATTTTCCCTAGCTCCTTCAAACCCTAGCATGACACAGTTATTTGTCATTTTTCTTTTTTTTTTTTGAAGATTTTGCAAATGACCTTTTTGTGCAAATATAAAGGTGAACTTCCTGAGGAGTGATGTAACTGTTCATATTACTCTAGCTTTGATTAATGTCTTGACAAAATATCTTTACCAGGAGCTCTTGTGGGTTTCTCTTTCATTGTATTCTCTAGCTGTTTGAAGGGTAAATAAGTTAACTGAATATTCAATGTAATCAGCTGTGTGTTTTATTCGGGTAATCATTCGATCAGTACAGTCACATAGGTATTTTAGAAGCTGTTGTGTTTATTATGAGAAAATCTCTACAGTAGAGCGATGATCAAACAATAACTTTTTTGTTAGTGGCAAACTAGAATGTTTGGTGCTGAATAAAATGAGATGCTACACAAAAGGACTTTTTTATCAAGTATGGACATTGCTTAGTACATTGTTGTTTAGGAAACCAGAGTTATCTCTTGAGTGCTCTGAGCTGAAATATAAGACCTGAATTTGGAGCTAAAAATGTCGGTATCTGGAGAACACAGATGAGTATCATAGGCTTTCAAAGCTTAAATAACTAATCCAGTTTTAGTATGTGATTTAGTAGATTTTATAAATGTAATGAACTGATCATGAGTTTGTACCCTACCCCTGAAAAAATAAATTCCTGTCTTTAGTGTTTTAAGTATAAGAAAGAGCTAGTGAAGTTAAAGCAAAGTCTCCTAGATGCAAACATTTGGTGTTAAAAGCCGTTTCTCAGACAGCTAATGTGCAATAAGTAAAACACGCCATGCACTTTGTATTAAAAAAATAAATAAAGTTGTTTTCATGCTGTGATGCAGCCATAGTGTCTTGGAGATGGAAGTAGTCACATCTGCAAATAAAAAATATAGAGTGGAGCAACAGTTAGTTGTGTGGCATAAGTTTAATTCTTAAAAGTTCAAAATTGTGTGTTTGATTTGAATATGTCTGTCACTTGTAATGTCTGTGAACTTTAGGAAGCTCATTTTTAGAGTGCCATTATTTCGAATTTCTAAATTGTTTTCAGTGTGTTCTTCATAGAAGCATGTGTGGTATGGTCCACATATAAACATATGTGAGTGTTCTCATTGATTTATGTGGTTGCATACATAAAATATTCATACCTTAATAGAAACTAAAACCAGCCTTTATTGAGTTAAGTTGTGAATGTGGACACCAGGCTGCAGAAATGATTGATGGTTTTCTTACCACATGTAATAGCCTAACAGGATTTCACAAAACCTTTGTTCACACACTTAAAAATTACCAGAACATTTCCTTAAAGTGAAGAGCATGGTATGGTCTTAAACTGCTGCTTCAGTATTTCAGAGAAGTTTTCCTACATGTTGCTTAAAAAAATAGGTCTGGAATTTAAGGGATTTTTTTGTGCAAATAAATGCTGTAGATTGTAGTTGCAGATAGACTGAAGTATATTGTCATATTCATTTTGTTGAACAGAGTTCATTAATTGCATCATTCTTGGTTTGTTAGTGTAACAAAGACTTTCCAATGTAGAAATTGGAAATCGGGTTAATTACAAAATATGATTCTATTATTTTTTTGTTTCTGTCTGGAAGTTGCCTGCAAGTGTCTTGAGAAACAGTCACAGTCGGATTTCAACATGTATTATTGAACCTCCTCCTAAGCCTGCACTGCTGCCTTTTCCACTTAGGGTCCCTGCCCCTTATGCCCTTACTAAAAAGTTGCCACTGTTTCTTCCTTGTCCTCTAGTTTATTGCAGTGAACTCCAGACCTCACTGATGACATTATAACTTCCCTCCACTTGTGTGTGACTGTGGGTTGTGAGTGTGGCCTTTCAGCAGATCTCCTGGCTTACCATCCTTTGATTTGTTTCATGGAACCATGTCAGAGCAGACACACTGATGCCTGCTGGATGGTGCCAAACTGGAAAACACGTTCCAGAAGTGCTCTTCCCGTCCTCAGACGTGCATGTGCTCCTGCCTGCAGGACCACGCTGGAACTAGCCCAAAGTGAAACCCTGCCACTCACGTGGCTGGCGGGCTCTTGGGAGCAGCCGCTCTGCTGTTGGCATGCTTTTCCTTTACAATATCTAATGTAGCCATAGCCTCTCAGCCCTGTGTCCCTGGTGGGGGACCTGCTGGCCTGGGATTGCAGGGTCCTTCTCTGATCCCATCAGTGCTGGTGACAACACAGTGGTAATCCTGGGAACAAGAATTTGAGAGGGGGCACTTTAATATGAATACCAGGAGTTCAGTCATTCATCAGAGAGGAGTATTCATGTTTCATGTTGTAATCATTGTAATTAAGGACTGTAGTACTTTTTTGTTGTGGGTAGCACCCTTCTGGCTTTTTTTTTCCTTACCCCTCCTTTTTCTCAGGATTGCTTATTCTCAGGAGTGAAATTATTCATGGCCAACATACTCACTCCTGTATCACCCCAGTAATTTATTACAACTTCTCTGGTTTTTGTTCCCCTTTGATTGGCCTCTCCATGTCGTCATGTAGTGCATAACACAAAGATGGATTGTATGGCATTCTCTGCTGGGGAAAATCAACACATAGAGCAGGCTCACTGCCAAGATGCTCATAATTAAACTGTTGCTATGGACAGGATTACATCTATGTTTCTATCAATCATTTGCTGCAGTTTTGTGGCTATCACTACTTGGATTTTTCTTTTAGATTTTAGTTTTTGTCTTCTTTCTACTTACCTTAGTTTTCAATGGCAGTTTTGCAGCACATAGATGTATAAACAAAAAGCACTATTGGAACACACAGGGAAGAAAAAAGAAAGAGAAAAGCAAATTCCATCATTCTGACTGTGTTTGTTGCTGATGTCTTTGTGAGGTGTTTGCATTTGTTCAGCTAACAGAAATGGCCAGATGCAATCATTCCCGTTCAGCAGTCATATTGTTGTGACCTAAGAGTCTGCTGCAAAACTACCCTGATGTGGTTACAGTCTGTAGGGCCAGAGCGTTACCAGTGTGAGTTAGAATGTTGCAAGTACAACAGCAGGTGTAATGGAAAATCCCACAGCAAGCACGTAAATCTTTATAGGTTTTTTTTGTCCCTCTTCCCTTCTGATTCAAGTGCACTAAGTTGTGAGATGGACTAATGATAGTGTAGTGTGAAGCACACTGATGTATTGAAACAGAGCTTGTTCGACTGAGTAGATTGGCTGAGCTTCGCCTGTTACCATATCACTGTCACTGTTATCCTCTAGTACAATGATCTTCAGCAAGTAAGTAGTTTTGGTGGCACTCAAGATCTTTGGTATTATAGCTGACTAGTGTGCAGTGCATTAAATGTAGAAAGTTTCAGGATTACAGCAGAAATAAGGTGGTGTGTGCGGTAACATGGTATTTGAGTGCAGCTGAGATCACTGTAATGAGGTAAACAGTTTGGTGTCACAAAATTGTCTCCCAGTTGACAAAATAATCCATATTTTATAGATTGCCTTAAATATTGAAGGATGGAGTCAATTATAGCCAATTATGATGCTACATTTACTGGAGGAGTTTTTATACCCTTTGGGGAGGAATAAGGAAATACTCAAGTCAGTCAGAAAAAGCTTTTGCACTTGCTTCCTTGTTTTACCTGAACGCATTTTTTCCCTGTTTCTTCAGGTGAAAGCTGCATGTGAAGGCTGGGACCAAATGGGGGTGAGGGGGGGAGGAATTTATTTTTGTGTGTGTGCTTTCATTTTTCTTCATGTTGAGCATAACATTATGGTAGAAAAATATTATAATAGGGCATGTAGAACAAGAAACTAGAACATCAGCTCCCCTCAGTTACATTTGGGTTTACTCCAAAGGAAATGTAAATGCAGTCTGGTGCTGGCAAAGCCTGCTTAGACAGTGCATTGTTGACATCATGAATTTGACTTGCTTCTTTCCCAAAAAGAAGCTCCTCATGTCACTGAAGAGATACCTCGTAGATACTGCATATTTCCAAATTTAGTCTATTAAAGTGAAAATAAAGGAATGAGCATGGAATGGTTTTCTGTAACCCACAGATGCTTTTGGGTGAATAGATGTAAAATGGGGATACAAAAGCAGTGTATGGAAGATGGTCAGACACCTGTATTCTTAAGAGATCTGATCATAGTTTCAGGGGCTGAGAAGCAAGCATGCTTTTAATCGTGTAGTACATGTCATATAACCCTTCCATTTTGACTCTTGGGTAGCATATCAAGGGGATGCACATCTGTCTGTCTCATGCTGAAGGCCTGGCTATGGGGAGTAGTTTCCCTTCCACAGCAAAGCTTGCTGTTGGTAATTAAAGATTCAGATATATAGATAAAGGTGTATTCAGAGATCAAAGATGGCAATAAACAAGTTATTTGAGGAATGTTTCAATGTGTTATCCTCCTCCACATTCAGGATTTCATTCCACCAACCAGCTTCAGAGGGTGACCAATGACAAAAGCTACTTATAACAATTCAGATCATACTTTCTGCTTTGTGAAATGGGATTGTAGAAATCCTCTCAAAAATGACATCTGAAATAGCATTAAAACACAATTTCCCTTTGATAAGGTTTTAAGGCACTCATATGAAAAGTGACACTGCTTTGAGTAGCTCTGTGTCAGCGTTATGCAATGTGTTGCACGTAAGTGACATTAATCCATTAAGGGTGTGAGGGTCACTTATTTTTTCTCATGAAGTCATTAAATACCGTTACTGATTTCTGTACAATCAGTTGAATTCTGCTGCGATCTCCAGACATGCTAATAGTGCTGTTTCTAATAATGTTTATAGACCATAGGTTTAAAGACAGATATTACATTCAAAATAAACAATCATCCCTTAGTGAAACACAAAGGAGTTAGGGAAGCAATAATATTACGCTGTTTGCAAATTACCTGAGCCTACTTTATTGCAGAAGATGATTCTGGGACATAGCTAGCCATCTTCAGTACGGTTGTTGGTTATTCTAATTGTAAAAATACATACATATATATATGGATATATATATTTGGACTCCTACTGTTACATGATGTTAAAGCATCTTTAAAAAATTGAATGAAAACCTGGAAACCGTATCATAACAAATACAAAATTTGGAGTACTAGTTTTTATACTAAACACTGTTTAAACCTTGGATCTGTGTGTGAACTGGCATATTACTATATGTAATTACTATATTACTACATATTTTGTTATTTGAAGCAGTGTATGAAATGCTAGTGGATCAAATGCCGGTAAGAGTCCCTTTCTTCTTCATTTCTTCATGATGAGCAGATCTTGTAGGAGGAAGTATGTAAGACTCAATTAAACTTAACAGGTGTATTTTAGCTCTGTATGATGGATGCATGCTAATCCTGTTCTGCCTTTCCTACCTTGATGCTGTCCTAATGACTTTATCTTGACAGCTAGCCTAAGCTTGTTTCCTTATCTAACAGATAGCTTTATTGTATTTTCTATCCTTCCTACTTAGAAGGAAATTAAGCTTCTGATGGAAGAGTTGGGATAGTTGTGTTAATTTTTGCAATAATCTGATATTGCAATTGTTGCATTTTGCCTCACCTCTTCCAGCTTTTTTCCCATTGGACACAAATGGTGTATCAGAGTAAATAACTAGCTTTGCCCTCGGGTGTAGCAAAAGCAGACTGGTACATTTATCTCTGTGGCTAAAACGTGAAGTTTTCACTTCCAAGCAGTGAATTGCATCCTGCTGAGGAATTACTGTTTTATTTTGTGGGTTTCTTCGCTAGGACCCTTAAGGGGCTCTGACAGGTCTTGTCAAATAGCGTTGGTCATCCCTGTCTCAGACACCAAATGATGCCAAGTAGTGGCAAGTTTATTGCATTGTCTCTGGAGAAGCTGTTGTACACTCAGCATTTTCTTCATAGGCTGCCTGCCTGATTTCATTGAAGGAAACCTGAGCAAGGCTGTGTTATTAATGAATTATGACAAGCCTTTTGCCTGTCAGCCAGAGAGGTTCCTGCTATTTCCTTTTAAAACAAAAACTTAATGGTAGATGCTCAGCTGGGCAAGCTCTCCAATGATACACCTTAAGTGCTCATCCCAGGCTGATGCAAATATGCAGAGAGCCGTGAAGCTGAGTGGCAGTGTTTAATACCGTCTCCCTCATAATGCCTGAATAATTTTCCGGAGAGCGATCGCCACGGCTGCTGTGAACGTAGTTATTTGTTTATTTTTCACCTTGGTCCTGGCGGATTGCTGACCTAGCTAATCTGCCGTGCGCGGGGGGGGGACGACACACATAACACATACACGTCGCCGGTTCCCTGCTCACTGCGCCAGCAGTCTCCTGAACATGACAGGGTTGGCAGCCGGAGCCTGAGACAGGCTCCCGAAGCCCGGCAGAGTTACGTGGGCTGGCTCCCGGATCTGCTCTGCAAGGGGAGCTAAGCGATGCCGGCAAAGGATGGGAAAGAGGTGATGAGGGAGACGGTTTACGTTTTCCTTAATGGATGTTAGTGAGCGGGAAGGAGATGGCATGGGCTGCCGGGGTGAGTTATGGAGTGCGTTTCGCGATCTCCCTCCGGTCGGGCGGCTCATTATGTTAAACAGTGCAGCTTTTAAAGAGCCGTAGCTCTCCTTTATGTGCCTTGGCCTTCATTTGCTGAAATGCTTCGAGTTCACAGTGCTCAAGTCATTTTGGAAACGGGATGTAATTACAAAGGTTTCTTATGCTTACCAACAGCTTTTTTGAACTACTGTAATTATCATTACTTGTGGATACTGTAAATTGAATATCCCCTCCCTAATTACATTAAACTCAAGGGTTGGCTGCTTAAACAGCCAAATAAGAAAAGTTCACTCTTTGCTATAAATAGCAAAATTGTTCTCTTAGTTCTGTTGACCTTTAAAGAGAAGTGCTTTACACAGTGTCATCAGGTGTACATTATAAAGATAGCTTGTAATTAGATCTGTAATGAGGAGTTTAGTTAGAATGGCTTTCTGAAAAAACTTCATTAATTCAGTATTTTCTAACTGCATGACAGAATTAAAGTTTCAGGGTACATCAGGACTTTCAAAGGGGCTGGCTGCTGTTTCGCACTTCACCTGCTCTGCTGGTGATTTTTAGCTGCCCGGTACTACTGCCAGTGCTACAAGGTAGCTGCTTGTAGCTGCAGCAACTTAGCCCAGCCCTTAGAAAACAACATGGGGTCAAGGGAACAATTTATCCAGCAATCCAAGGGTTTCTGTGGTTAATGAATGTTTCTTCTCTCACTTCGGGAGACAGATAATCACTTAAATTTTAATGAACAGTAGAATAAAGAGAGGGAAGAGTTGGCTACCTAATTTTTGTTCAGTTTCCTCCAGTTAACAGAAGTAACTGTAGTAGTGCTGAAACATCAGTCATCTGGTCTGATAGAAGGGTGCAGAGCTTTAGTTAGGGAGTTGATGTGCCTGCCTTGGGTTCCGTCTGCTGCTCTCACAGCTTCACTAGATCAGTGCACTGCTTTAGGAATACTGAAGGAATTTCTGAGAAGTTTGATCAACTTTCACTCACTTGCAGTGACTGAAATATTTAGTGTGTTGCTACCATCTAATATTTACTTTGCTTTTCTTCATTCTGCTTTAACTAAAATTATGTCATTTATTCCCTCTAGAAGCTTTTTTGTTAGCTGGGACTGCTTATTTTCCAAGAGCACTTCCTGCTGAGTGTCCTTCATGACCTGTTATAAAAACGTGTTTGGACAAGACAAATTGAAAAGTGTGTTTATAAGAAAAGAACAGGGGGGAAAAAAATAAATCCTTATTGTATTGTGGAATACTATAACATTTGAATTTTAATAACTCTTACCTAAATGATATTTAATGAAATAGAAGGCTAGAACAAAAGCAAAAAATTATGTGCAGCTCTGTTGTAGTCCATCCACACTCTGCTGTAGCGACTCTTAGCTGCAAGTTTAAACTAGTGAAATACCCTGCACGGTTTTATTTCTTTTTGAAAACCACTTATGTTCATATTTGATACAATTATAAGTTTAAGTAATAAATTATTAATCATAATTCTGGCTTTGTTTCCAATGCATTTTCTACCCTTCTGTATTAAACAACAGGCAAAGCTACTGTATAGCTTGTTTATAAATCCTGGTGCTAGTATATTTCTCTTACAAACAGGCATGTGGATACGTGAAGTGAATAGACAGTATTTTATGTAAGTAAGTAGAGAGTACACTAGGCGTAGCCAGTATTGATGGACAAATTCTGTGTCTGATATTTAACAATCCAATGAAAACCAGAACAGTCTCATGGCTCATGCAATTAAACAGATACGAGTAGTATCAGTCCATTAGCAGACAAGCAAATCCTTTCTCATAAAAGCAAGAAGTAGATGTTGTAGTAGAGATTAGCTAGAAATCTGAAGGCCTAGACTTAATTTAATTGTTCCCTGTTACAGAACCTCATTGGGTAGAAAGGTTTGTGTTGTTGAAGCACCGAAGAGTCTGATTCCAGTGGCACCTTGAGCAGACTAGCTGGTAGGAAAGAAAATGAGGAAAAGAGAGCAGTGAAAAAGGCAAGACTTAAAAGTTTTTTAGTTTAATTTGTTTCTAGTTACCCTTTTGTGGGCACTTGTGCTTACCCTTAAGGCTTAAAATCTTTATTTGCTTCAAAATGGAATGGCAAAGTGATATTTAGCTCGCTGTATACTGCTAGGGTGAAGGCAAATCTTCAAACTTGTATTTTCCTAGCTATTTCAAATACTAGTAAAGCTTCTGTATTTAGTAGTAGCTAAGCTTTTGATACACAGCAGTGTTTTTTAATAGAGCTCATTGATTGTGTGTGTGTAATTTGTCAACCTCTCTTTTTTTCCTGAGTGGTTTATCAGCAAGTATCAAGAAGGTGCTATCTCCTTGAATTTTAGATACAGTCTCATATCTTACAGATATAAGAGAAAACTTGTAAAACAGTGGTGCAGACAGTGTTCAAAACTGCTTTGTCGCCCTGGTTACAGGTTACTCTTCTGCATTAAGCTTCCTCCCATTATGCTCCTGCATTTGTAAAAGTAAACACAAAATACTGTGTGATGAAGCATGTCCCCTAAACTCCTGCCTACTGGCATCAGGGACAGCACATGAACTGGGTGGCATTGTGAAGTGGCATAATTGTGTTCTGTTTTGCTTCCTGCTCAGTTCCTAACAGTATCTAATATTTGGGCTGTTTTCTTTTGGCAGCTGAGCACTGAGCTGACATTTTGATGGCACTATTTATTGTAACCTCGAGGTCTCACTCCTGAGTGGTAATGTTCAGCTCAGAGCCCATCACTGTACATGTGAAGTTAAGGTTATGTTTTCCCGTGTGCATCACTCTACACTTACCCACACTGAATTTAATTTACCGTTTCATTGTCTAGTCACTCAATTTCATAAGGTCCTGTGATTCTTCATCGCTTGCCATCATCCTTACTGCACTAAATAAGTTTGTATCATCTGGAAACTTGGTTGTTGCAGTGCTCAGCTACCTTTCCAGGTCAATTACAGGTATGGAAAGAGGATCAGGTCTCAGTGCAGATCCCTGTGGTACTCCAATGGTAGGTTTCCTCTGCTATGCGGGCTTGACCCTTTACCACTGAATTTCTGCTTATGCCTTTTAATCAGTTATGTTGCTGTGCAGAGACCTCTATTTTGCCATGGGTGCTTAGTTTCTTTAAAAGCCTTAGGTGAAGTACTTGTTAAAAGCCTTCTGGAAATTCACATAGGGCTGCAATGACTGTATCACTGGTTTCACATGTTTGAGATGTTCGAAGGATTGGGTTAATTTTGTAAGATGGGCTTCACTTCATGAAAACTGAAATTTTACTCTTCTCAGACGTGTGCCCACTTAGTCTATTTGTTATTATAGTTTCTATTAACTAGCATATAGACATTAGGCTTGCGGATTGCCATTCCCTGGTGCTTTTCTGGAACCCGTATTAGAAATTGGCAGTACATTAACCGCATTGGAGATCTCAAGTAGCAAGGCACTGGGGAGAGGGATGACACATCGTCATTAGTAATTCAGCTATTCTACTTTT
>JBCJKH010020561.1:0-28249 GCA_039877255.1 Loriculus beryllinus | reverse complement strand
ATGTGAATTTATTACTCTTTCCTCCCATATATTTATTCCTCTCATGTATTTAGTATTACTTATGTTCTATCATGGCTTCATTATCTTATTCCTTTATTTTTTCGCACTTGATACTTTTGTTGATTCTGAGCTTGTTTTATTCCTGAGCAAGTAATTTTAAAGTCTTCTACTGTCCCTTAAATAACCTTTTCTCTCTTGTGATTTCTCTGTGTATTTATATTTATTACCTTTTAAATTTTTCCTTGTCCTTACTTCTCCATAAATTCAATTCAAATTAAAACCACTTTAATCTGTTCTTTGTAGCCAAAACAAGCTCCTTTAGTTGCTTCATTTCTGCTACCTTGATCCAGTTCTGATTAAATGGATAGGTACAGGAAAAAAACATCAGAAATCTCCATCCCATTAATAATCATCATGAACTCTCTTTAGAACAGCAGTTAAAATATGTTTGAGCCACGAGCTTAAGGAAAAAAAAACCCAAAACCCACCCCCCCCCAGAAAAAAAAAAAAACAAAAAACAAAACAAACCAAGGAACACCCTATCTCATTCCTATCTCATTTATTTGAAACACTTTTATCTCAGACTCTTCCTTTCCACTTGCTGTAATAGGCATTTTTGGGGTTATTTTACTGACAGCATGTTAAGCACAGCAATTTCTAACTAGGCAAGATGCCCACTGTTGTTGATGATGTGACACCAAGCTACAATTTGATACAGGAACCTGAACAACAAATGCCATGATACTGTTATTCAGCTAGTATATCAACTTCAACCTTTTGCTCCAATTACAGTAACAGCTACATCCACATCTTCTTTCTCTAAGATCAGAGTATTTGTCCAGCTTTTCATTGCTGCTAATGCAGAAACCCAGGGAGTGCTTTCTAGTTGTTGAGGATTGCTGTGGGCAAATCTTCAGCATACAAGCAAAGACAACCTCTTCCAGAATTTCAAACAGTCCTGGGGTTCACCTCCTGCTATTGCCACCCTTGTTTTAAATATACACTCTCATAACTTCTTCCCAATCTCACAGATATATTCAGAAGTAATGTCTGCCTCTATTGTCTGAAAATAACCATTTCCTTTGATAACTGGGGTATTGTCAAAGGCATTTCTGAGTTGCACTCTGACTGCAAATACCAACTACTGCATAAACAACTGCAGCATAAAAGGGAGAACTTTGTGTCTACCCATGTGCTCTTTCCTCCTTTCCTACCAGCAACCTTTTTTTTCCTGGGAAGGAATGACTGCACATGACAGCTGTACCACCACCTGCCCATATTTACAATTCAAAAGAACATATACTGTCTCATAGCACTATTTAAGCTTGATAAAGGCACAGACCTTGATACAGGCAAATCACTTGTTCTGGATCCTAGGCCACAGCCAAGTTGACAGTGTTCATAGTAGGGAGGCTATGAATGATTCAAACATTTCCCATGTATTTCTCAATCCTTGTGTGATTCTTGTAGCTCAGTAGCTGAGGAATGCCATGGCTGCATCTTGCAAGCTTGAGCTATGAGCAGTGGCACTGGCATGCCATTCCATAGTGACTGCCACCCTTGATGAGGTAAGCCTTGCTATGAAGAACAGACAGGATCTGTCCATGCAGATGAGTGAGGATAGGACTTGATATTTGTAATGACTCCATTAGGTGGTTGGCGCTGATGCCAAGACCGTTGAGGACAGTGACAGTTGCACAGAAGTGAGTGTTGAAGTCTCCCTGCCTGACCTTATGGCAAAAGGCAGCAGAACAGTGATGGTTTGGACAGCTGTTCTCTTCTCTTCAAGGTTTATCAGGTCATCCTGCTTCCTGAATGCAGCCTTATTGTTTGCTTCATCACTAATTAGGGTCACTCAGCTTAAAATGTGTTCATGGCTCCTGATATGTAACCAGAAAATGTTTTTAAATTATTGTTTAAAATGCTGTAGTCTTCAGACTTGGCTACTGAATTTTGCTGTGAGTCATTAGTTGATTAAGACACATATGCTTTCATCAAGTGATTTGTCACATACTTCACAGACAGCAAAATACCTTAATTCAGTATAGAGCAAAAATAGAACTGGTACGGAAACCATGCATAAGGTATAAAGGATTTGTGGCTTAGTTTTTCTGATCCTTCATTTAGTTTCCAAGGAACTCTTGCTGAATGCTGCCAGGCTTTTGGCAACTGTCTTGAGTGCAGCTCACAATTCAGTGTTATTCAGCAGGAGAAATGAAATAGCCATACTACTAAAGAAATAAACGCATATTCATCCACAGAAACTCATTTCTAGTTAGAGAAGTCTAGCCAGTGATGTCAGAGGAAAACAGAACTCGTACTTCACAGGTACAGAAACTGTCCTGAAATGAAAACTACAGAAAACTTACTTGTTTAGCACTGCATTACTTGATGTCAGTTACAATGAAAAGGATCCCCTCCTCTCTCTTTTCAGTACTCTATATCCCTAGCTTTCTATTGGGAGAAAATTGATTGCCTTTTTTCATCAAAATTCTAAACCAACAGTAAAAATATAAACAGCCCTTTGACCTTTGCACTGCTGATGGCATATCTGTCTCCTGAAGATGATCAGCTCCTTTTTGCATTCTGGATCATTTCCTCCTCTAGAGAAGCACACGCCAGTTTATTCAGTAAAGTCTGACATACCTGTGACCTCTTGCTTACTCCACAGAAGATGACAGTGCAAGATCTGCCTGGTGCCTTTCCTACAGTGGATGTCCCAGACCATGCCCACTATACAATTGGAGTAGTTGTTCTTATTGTGGGAATCACAGGAACTCTGGGTAATTTCCTGGTCTTCTATGTTTTCTGCAGGTATCTACCTTTCGGATTTTTTTTAAAAATACTCATATTTATGAACATTAACAGTACCTTGACTGTGCTCTACAAATGCAGCACAGTCAATGTACCATCAGACTACCGTCCAGAAATAGTAAAATGCACCAAGAGACATTGCTGTAGGAAAAAAAAATGACAACCTGCCATTTCTCTCTGACTCCCTCCCATTAACCATAGCCATAAGAAAACTCTTAGTAAAACTGCAAAGAATCACCCAGATATGTCAAACAATAGAAAAGCAGCCAAAGCAGAAACCACCCAGTGATTTTTTTTTTCCTTCTATTGGCTGATTTATGTCTGCACTGGACTGATGGGATGTTTGCACCTGAGTCTCCCACATATCTTCTCTATTTTAGAAGTGCTGCTTACTACTCAGTTTCTTTTCCCACTCTGTTCCTTACTGTCATGTCTCTTGTTTTCACATTTTCTAACACTTAGCTTATTTCCTTTTAACTAAAGCCACATTCCGACTTTTATATCTGAAGGAAACTGGATCTCTGACAGTGATGTGATACTTTCACCATTCCTGTTCTGCCATCCTGTTTCTGTTTTGTCACACTTGGGCAGAGCATTGGCATAATGTCCAGGCCAGTGAGCTTCTACTTCATCATTGATCTTTGGGAACAAATGTAATAAACTAAAATAACAGAAATTATATGATAATTTGGCTGTGTTAATTTGAATCACTGGAGTGTGGGTGAAAGTAGGCTGGGTGTCAAGCCTATATTTTTGTGGTGCATTAAATAACAGGTTTCAGTATGTGCATTCATAGTAGATACCAACACTTCAGTGTGAATGATATGGCCTTAAAAACAGAATAGGCGTTAGCATGCAGACCATATGTGTGAGGATGAAGTACTTGAGCTGCTTAGCTCTTTGGCTGGTCCCATACAGGAAATGCAGTCATGGTATTTGCAGTACCACTGAAGGACATTTGTCTTAATTTGAAGATGTTACAAAGACAGAAAGGGATATTGATTGCAAAGTAACAAATACATCAGAAGTTTGGAGAACACATCAGATGCCCGCAAAGCAGTCTCAAGTAATGGCAAATTGTAAGACAACCAGCTGCCTGAAACAGAAATATATTCAATAACTTTGCAGACTACTGAACAAATACAAGTGGCCCATAAGCATCTACTAATAGTAACTCCTTGCTCCTAAATTGCAAATAGGTTACAGTAGCCCTATCAATTGATTCTGGATCAGTGCAAAGAACTCATCATTTATGCTGGTATTTTTCAATTGTGTCTCAGATTCAAAATTAAAGAAAGGAGCTAAAATGTTACACAGGGACCACAAACTGAGGAGCTCTCAGTTGAGCTTTTATGTGCATCCTTTAGAACACTATACTACAATACTGTGAATAACATATACAGGCAGGATACATTGAAGGATGGCTATTGATCTGTTTAAAGTCAGTTTCTGGGCAGTGAAATGAGTGTCACAGAGAAGAATGGATGTAAAACAAAATGCTTGATGTGGTACACGTAAGTTTGCTTAATCCCTGTATTTGTCACTGCTGGTTTTATTGGTAGTGGGAAATGCACTCCCCTCCCCCTGCTTAAAATGACCTAGATCCAGAAATCCATAGAGTACATCACTTTAATTTCCTGTTAATCATGGACATGCAGTGCACTGGGTCAGAATATTTAAAGAACAATACAGTTTATCCCTGTCACTGAGCTGTGAATCCTCTAAAGTGCATAGGAGTATAAAGGTATAAAACAGCCTTGATTATGCTCTTTTGTGAAGGAAATGAGAAGCACTCTGCTCTAGCTTACTGCATGGAGTGTGCCTTGGTATTTGTGAAGCTGACAAAGCTCACAGGAAAGAGCAACAATGTAATTAACGGTGCAACAGTGTTTAGCAATATTTCTTCTGCTTTCTTTAGGAGTAGGAGCCTTCAGACTCCAGGCAACATATTCATCATCAATCTAGCTATTAGCGATTTCCTGATGTCCATTACACAGTCTCCAGTTTTTTTCACCAACAGCCTCCACAAACGCTGGATGTTTGGTGAGAAAGGTTTGTATAAATTCTTTATAAGATTATCACTAAATACGTTCTTATCATAGTGGCAGTTAAACTATTATTTCCTTATTCTCATGTCCTCTTGAAATGATGGGAACATTTTTCAACACTGTTTCAGTGTTGACACAAATGTTTCTTTGAACATTTTTGCCTGTGTGCAATAAATACAGTCCCACCAGGGAGAGGAAAATGACATACATGAGGTAAATACAAGGGTGACACTGGCAACGTAAGGCACAGGACTAGTCTTCTTGCCGGAATTCTTCCCCAGTTACGTCATACCTTAGCTCCAAAGTTACGAGCAACACCATCTCATAACACATCAGCTTAAAAGCTCTTCTAAATAACCTGCTCTGGGACTTGCACTTGGCAAAGTGAGGCAAGAAAGCTTGGCAAAAGTGAGTTTTAACAGAAATATTAGGAGAACATTTTGTGTGCAGAAAGATGTGGAATGAAGGTGCCTTCATTCTTGCTTCTTGAACAGGTATCAACAGACAGGAAGGTCAGAGAGGTAATGTTGTTATTTTGATCTCTGTGACCAAAAGCACAGTTTTTTTAGTTCCACAAAGGGTTCAAGTATACATGTTAAAATGAAAACCCAAACCACTGCTTTTCATCACTAGGCTGTTTCAATAATTAAAATAATTCATTAATGTATACATAGTCTGCATATTTACTTCAGCAGAATCATTCATTAATATATTCATAGTCTGCATATTTACTTAGCTATGCTGACCTTGAAATGTAAATGGTTCTATGATATCAAAGTAGCTATAACCCACTGTTAAAAAAACATCCATTTCTACTGGAGCTGCAGTAGAACTGGAGTTAAACAAGCTACTAACAGACTGTTAAAATTATCCCACTAGAAACATCAGAAATCAGTGAGTGAAAACATGTTAAGTGTCACTGTCTCTCCAGCAATTCAAGCAAGCAAAATCTTTGAAGTTTATCTCCACAAATAAAGTAATTGGCAAGATAGACAGCAGCTTTGAGACAGCATTCCAACTGCAGGAAAAGTGAACTTCCATTGCTTTACAAATTCCAGAAGACATTTGTTCACAAGAAACACAGTCTTGAACTATCCCAGAAATTAATTAGCATGGTAGATTAATTTCACTGCTACTTCTGTCATCTTCATTGAAAGGCTGTGAGCTGTATGCCTTCTGCGGAGCTCTTTTTGGCATTACATCTATGATCACTTTGATGGTGATTGCCTTGGACAGATATTTTGTCATCACGAAACCTCTGGCTTCTGTTGGAACGATGTCTAAGAAGAGGGCCCTAATAATCCTGGTAGGAGTCTGTCTGTACTCTTTGGCTTGGAGCCTCCCACCCTTCTTTGGATGGAGTAAGTTAAATGGAATAAAAGGTTTTTTTCCCTCATAACATTGGATTAAAGACCAGTTACAGGTATAGAAGAGGGTTAATGCTTGCATATTAGGCTTGAATAAATAGATTTGAAGAAAACTGATAAAATATGTATTGACACTAAAGATCTCTAATCACAAGGAGGAAAAAAAAATGTATTACAGCATATTATATGACAATGGCACTCTTCCTTAAGCTCATTCTTTACTGAATAAAGAACAGTAGATAAAATCAGTTCCAAAGCTGGCCTTGACAGGATGCAGCCACCTGTTTTCCCATACCTATTTCCACTGAACCAAATCCAATGAAATATAAGTGAAATAATTCACATAAAAGAGAAATACAATCTGAGTATTTTTTGCAAGTACATCTTCAGTAAGTTTTGACTATATTCTAGATGAGCAGATTGCACTAGGTTTTGGTTCCATTCTCCCCTCAGCCATTTGTATCTTCACTACAGCTTCTAATATGGATGTCATTTAGTAACTAATTTGCTTTTGTAAATGTGAATCTTATGCCTGCAAACTGGAACACAAATGCAGCATCTTGATCCTTGCAACTTGGAACAAATAGAGTTTCTGTTACTCTTCCTCATTTTAATCCATCTCTCTACCATTATTTGTTTCCTATGAATCATCTGTTTCAGTCAGTAAGTTAGAATGAACTCATCATTCAAACCTCCAGCCCCTTATTTTGCTTCCTAACTCCAGAAGAGAATGTGTCAGCTCAGCTGAGGTGAGAACACAGCGACGTTTGACCTTCCCAAAGGATGCTGCAACCAACTCAGCTACTGAGTAGTATTTCAGGAGAATTTTGTTATTGTCTTGTTATTGTCATTCTGGTCACCCATAAACATGAAGTATGTTTAAGGTGGCAAACTGCAATACTGGGAGAAGCAGCCTTTAGTTGAATGAGTAGCTATTAGAATGACAAAATGACAATGTAGTCTTAGATTCTAGATTCTTAATTGGAAAAGGTAAAATAGTTGCTTGAAGGGTGTTGTTATCTTGTAATTAGATTCCAATAGTGCTCACAGTACTAACTCTCATACTTCAATTAGATGGATCTGAGCACATCTGGTGCAATACTTTTAACAGTTCAACAGAAAATATTACAGAAAACAGTGAAAATTAAAATATAAAGTTAAGAAGACGCTGCTGGTGACAACTGTTTTAGTTAACAGTTTGACACAGTTCCTTTAAGTAGATTATATTTTATATCAGGCAAAATATTATGTATGTCTGACGTTTTTTTCTTTGTACTGAACTATACCTCATGACAAAATTAGTTTGATCTGCACAATAAATCGTTTTCCTTTGCACAGTAAATTTCTCTTGGCTGCATAAGCTTAAAAAAGTGGTTCCTGTAGCAATCAGTTTCTTTTCACTCCTTGGGAAGACAGCAATTTGACAGGAAAGGGAGATATTTAAAAACAATACAGGTCTGATCCAAAATTCACTGAAGTATTTGGAGAGATGCCCTTTGACTATGTTGAGCTTTAAACAATATTCAGGAATCGAAATGCTGCTCCCTCTCCCTGCTGCCTTCCCCAGCAGGCCTGGTTGCTGCACCATGGTCCTTAGCTGGATTGGCTGCTTCCGCCTCCTGCTGCTCTGCCTCTGTGGGAAGGCTGCTATCATGAGGGACATCTGCAAGATCCTGGGGATGTCCTGCAGAACCTCCATCAAGGACATCAAGAAAGCCTACCAGAAACTGGTGCTGCAGCTCCATCCCGACAAGAACCATGACAACTCCTGGACACGAAAGTTCCAGGACTTGGGGGCTTGTCTATAAGGTGCTGTCAGATGAGAAGAGGAAGCAGTATAACGCATATCATGAGGAGGACTGAAGGACAGGCACCAGAGCTTCCATGGAAACATCTTGTCACACTTCTCTGGGGACTTTTGATTCATGTTTGAAGGTAACTCTTGCCAACAAGGCAGGAACATTCTCCAAGGAACAGACATCACTCTGGACCTAGAGCTACACTTGAAAAGGTATATTCAGAAAACTTCGTAGAAGTTGTCAGAACAAGCCAGTGGCAAGACAGGCACCTGTCAAATCGAAATTAAATTGCCAGCAGAGGATGAGGACCATCCAGTTGGGTCCTGGATGTTTCCAGATGACTTATGAACTTGTTTGTGACAAATGCCCAAATGTCAAGCTTGTGAATGAGGAGTGAACACTGAAAATAGAGATAGAGCCAGGCATGGGGAGTGGTCAGGAAAATTCTTTCATTGGTGAAGGAGAACAGAAAGCTCACTGGAGAGGAGAGGAGATAAATGAAGGACTCATTGTGGTGATGAAGTCTGCTCACACACCTGGCTCATTTTCACCATGGGAAACATCCCAGGCACCACAAGTACTGCAGGCAATCTGCTTTCCTGATTGTTCCCTTAACTGCAAAATAAAGTTCACCCATGTGTTTATAATTCTTTAATTAAAAAAAAAAAAATCAAAACAGAAGTGCCATGAGGATAATAAGGGTGCTGAATCACCTCCCATACAAAGACAGGCTAGCAAAGTTGGGTCCGTTCAGCCTGACTCTCATAGCACCCTTACAATATCTGAAAAGGGCCTAAAAGGATGCTGGAGAGGGACTCTTCATCAGGGACTGTAGCAATAGGACAAGGGGCAATGTGTTCAAGCTTAAACAGGGGAGATTTAGGCTAGATATAAGAACGCAGTTCTTTACTGTGAGGGTGGTGAGGCACTGGAACAGGTTGCCCTAGAAACCTACGAAGCTCCATCCCTGGAAACGTCCAAGTCCAGACTGGACAGAGCCTTGGGTGACATGGTTTAGTGCAAGTTGTCCCTGCCCATGGCAGGGGAGTTGGAACTAGATGATCTTAAGGTCCCTTCCAACCCCAACCATTCTATGATTCTATGAAACAAAATTATTCAGCTTTCTGATATGAAGCCTTAGACTTCTAAACATAAATACAATTGGGCAATAGAGTAAAAGAAAATAAAAGAAGTGCTTTGAACAAAGAATTGTGTATCCTTTAAAATTCTTTTCCCCTTTATGAGAAGGGGACTAAATCTCATGCTATTTTGAGTTTCTTTTTCTTAGTTCTGCACACAGAAGAAGAATCACATCATGGCTTATACATTTTCTTGTCTGTCTTTCTAGGTGCGTATGTTCCTGAGGGTCTGATGACTTCCTGTTCCTGGGACTACATGACTTTGACACCATCTGTCCGTGCATACACAATGCTGCTTTTCTGCTTTGTCTTTCTCATTCCTTTGATTGCTATCATATACAGCTATGTCTTTATATTTGGGGCTATCAAGAAGGCCAACAAGTAAGTAGCCAACAGCTTTAAGCTTTTATCCTTCCATTTCATTGCCTGCTTATTTTCTTGAAACAAAGACTAAGAAAAGAAATTTGTGAAGATTTTCACTTTTAATTTGTATGCATGACTGAGAGAGGAAACCAAACAAGAATTCTGTCAACAGTTAATATGGTAAGAAGCATGATGCTTAGAAGGGCCATTCCTGAATTTAAGCCAGAGCTGTTCAGTATATTGGCTAATGCTGCAGGAAATGGTATGAGAAACAGCAACAGAAATCTGAAGGATGAGAAAGAAGCACAGAAATTAACCAACCAAAAGAAATATTAGAAGAATATCAGACATCTAACAACTGTATCAACAACTATTCCACAAAAAATAGGTCAAATTAAACTCCAAGTTCGACAAAGGGTGAAAAGAGGTAAACCATTTAATTAGCCTTTGAAAGCAAAGCTATTGTTATAAAAATAAAGGCCAATGTCTGCCCCTACATTTGTAATCTGTAGGTATCTGTCCTGTAGATATCAGCATATCTAGTCACACAGCTCAGAAGCACAAAGTAAGCGTAAGGTAGCAAAATCAGACCTATGGAAGCAAAGACTTCTCTAACAATATTTAACACAGCATTGTTCAATGCTTGAACACCCAATTTATATGGAAATTCTTCTAGTATGGGACTGTTTTCTTTACTGAAGCACATATGAATTTGCCACTGATTAGTGCAATGAAAGTGCAATGAAAGGACTGGCCATGTATATACATTAACACACATTAAAAGTGCATGACACTTAGCATAAACTAGCATAAGAGTACTTGTTGCCACACTTTATGAAGCCATTTACTCAATTCCCTACCTCCTTTTTTTGGTGTTGTATGTTTATTTCACCTAGGTCTATTCAAACTTTTGGATGCAAACACGGAAATAAAGAGTTCCAGAAACAGTATCAGAGGATGAAAAATGAGTGGAAGATGGCCAAAATTGCACTGATTGTCATCTTGCTTTATGTCATTTCCTGGTCACCATACTCTGTTGTTGCTCTAGTAGCTTTTGCTGGGTAATTATGAATGTATCAACAAAGGAATACTCAGTGAAAAAAAAAGGTGTAAACTGTAGGAAACAGATGAAAGTCAAAGCTACTTGTCAATTTTAATGCCTGAAGTGCAGCCAAAACATTCACATATTTAGGAGTGACATTTAACAAATGAGGCACATGCTAACTCTGGTTTTTTTTCTTAGTTTGACTTAGAAAGAAAGTTATGAAAAAAAAGGAAGATTGGTACTGGCAACATAACACTACTGTGCTAATGACCCCTGAATGCACATTTTCTGCACTAGGATATTTGAAACATCTGAAATTTATTTAGCACCAAAATGCTAAATAAGGAGCCTCAAAAATCCACCCAGGAATTGATTCTCTTTTCTTTCTGCACTTCTTTTACTTACAAAAGTCTATTCATTTTATTGTGTTACATCAAAGTGCTGAAATTACTTACACAATAAGCAAGTTCAAAATTAGTATATACTTGCATTGGGGAGCTTTTTCATGTTGGATATAAAAGATCATAAATACAAACAACCTAAGCATGTTTTCATCTATTTAGTTGTCAGCACTCTATGCAGTAATTTCAACAAAAGCATGATACTATTAATACTGTATCTGTACATAGCCTGATATCAGACTATAATTGATACAATCCAGTGTAAGTAATGGATTGGGAGTCCACATGCCTTGGCTCTATGCAAGTATTTCTCCCATGTTAACCTGTGAGTTTTCCTGTGTTTCAATTTGGTCTTTGTAAAATGTTGTGACTATCTGCTTTAGAAAGTCTTGTCAGCTGCAGATCGTCAAGTGGAAGACTCCTATGATAGTACAAAACACTTGTATCTGTATTTCTCAAGTCAGAAATAAAAAGTAGGTGTTCCTAAAATTGACACACAGGATAAATTTACATATGACAGAGCAGTCTGGGATGCAGGGTTGATTTTTGTTACACACCTGAGGAAGAGGCCATTGCAGTTTGCCACTCCAAACATGGTCCAGGAAGGCAGCTTCCTAAACATAGGGTTTCTAAAATCTTACACCTAAGAAAAAATGGTAAGAGGATTCTCCCCCTTTGTATCTACAGGGGCAATTCCAAGCAGCAGCAAACATTTTCTCTGTGAAGGTAAATACATTCCTCACTCAGAAACACAAATCCTTAGGATGTGGCCCTGCATCCCATTTCCTATCACAGGGGGACTTAGGTACTCAGTATCCACCACTGGTCACATGTGACCAGACAGAGAGAGAGAAAGAGCAAGAAGACAAAGAAATGGAGCACAGCTACACTGCAGAACTACTTGCTCTAAGCTACTGCCTTCCCCTAAAAAATAATTAAAAAATTAGAAGATGCTTCAAGCGCTACACTTTAGCTATGTAGTAATGTCACACAATGTCACACATGTATTATTCAGCATCTACCTTAGGATGATCAAGTGCCTGCTGAACTTGACTTCTAGCCCATGTTTCACACTGACAAAACATGAACAAATGGACAATTTTGTAACTCTACAGTATGCGATAAAAGAGCATTTACAAATCTTGCTCATGAAGACATCTGGTGAGAAACACAGCTTTATTCACCTTTTTTTTTTTTTTTTTTTCATTTCTGAACTATGCCTTTTAGGCAGTGCTTCTGGGATTTTTTCAGAGATTAGCAGACCAAGGCTGCACGTCTTCTGTGGACGTTTATTACAATGAATTCAGATAAAATCACTGCGTACCCCAGATGGGAAGCAGACATGCTGTAGTCTTGGACTAAAAGCAACTCATTTGACAGAGTAACAACATACTAAAAATTAAGGAAGTACCTTAATTTCTTTAGGAAATATTCTGGTTCACTAATATTGCTGTTCTATAGGTTGTATTTCTGGGAATCATTAGCTTAAACAAAAGCCTTTGTCACTATTTCTCAGCTTTTGTCACTATGACCTCTCCATCAGTCTTACCAAAGCATCATCTCTCTCATCTCAGGGTCAAAAACTGCTTTCCAGCAAGGCCATGCTGTTGTTTGTTCTCCAGAATCTCTGAAGAACTACACTTCTAACCAATGCTTTAAATGTATGATTAGGAGAAACCATGTTAAAAATTGTATACGAAGAAAATTATTATCAGAAAAAAGCCTTCAATTAGAGGTGAAATGACATGTCAACATTCAGGCAGCTGACAAAATGATTCCTGTATCACCATTAGCAAGCCATTTCCACCTCATCACAGAGCATAAATATTCACATACATAGCATGATGAAAGATTTCTTCAGCAGGAAAATGAGCTGCCACCCACTTATGCAATTCTGTTGTTTGTTTGCAGCATGTATATGAAAGACCTTCTTTTGAGAGAGGATTGAGAGGAAAACTTGTTTTCTCCAATCTTACAGGAATATAAGGCTAATGGAAAGATGGAGCTTAGACTGTGTTCCCAGGAAGAGGAATGACACAGAAAGGATATTATTACTGGGGGAAAGCCAGACTTACTGGGACACTTCACTTAGAACTCCTTCTACCAGTGCAGGAAGAGATACTCATAGCCTCCAAGCAGATCTATAGAAAATTTGCCTGCTAGAAACTGCCTATGAAATGTTATTGTTATTGTGGTCTGAGTTGTTCTATTGAATTTCTCCTGACCAAAACCTTAAGAGCTACTTCAAGCTACCTTCAAAAATTAACTGGCTGATAGCAGCATGGCATCATAATTCTTTTATCCTTTAGAGTCATATCACCTGTACACATGCACGGCCACAATAACATGAGTGTGACATATGACACCTGAAAATATTTTCCCTTAACTGTTCAGTTCAGAAAAATACTTCCTCTTCATTTTTTAATTCAGATCAGAAAAAACCAAAGTTTTAATAGAAAAATAGATTTTTCAGTTATCTTTCCCTATAATGCTTCATTCTGAACACCTATCTAGTAACCACAAATTTATCTGTTGTCAAGTGTATCTGCTGAGTTTGGAACAGAGATACCCTGATCAACGCACGTTCACATTGAAGGCTGACTTTTTCAGTAGGGAATGTTGGCTTTGTCAGCATGGGAATTACCACCATCCTGAGTCACAGTAGTGAAGTATTGCAAGAGAAGTCCCAAGAAAATAGTGTTTCTCACAAATATAATTAGAAATGTTTCTTAGAAATGTAATGCTGTTAAACATTACAGACAAAGGATGTAAAATTTGTTCACTCACTGGGTATGGAAATCCCCCTTTTATTCTCTCTGGAACACTAATAAAGCATTGTCTTGTCAGTGTATAATTGCATAGACTACACAGAACTCAGTACTAAATATATAATGCGTTTGCATTACTCTAGGTATTCTCATGTCCTAACGCCCTTCACAAACTCCATACCAGCTGTGATTGCCAAAGCTTCTGTCATCCATAACCCCATCATTTATGCTATCATTCACCCCAAATACAGGTAAGTTCACTCTTTTAAGTTAATTTTAATATAGCAAAGAAAATCAAACAATAACTGTCACCTTTAGGACTAGAATCTGAACTCTCCTTCACCTGCTCATTTTACCTCTGCAAGACAGCATCACCCTCCTCCAGAAAATTTCTTAATGCCATATTTTCAGTAGAATTTGTATTTGGAGCAAGTCACTATGCAGATAGGAGTTAGAGACATTTACGGATACTGATCTGTACTTACAGATTGCATGATAAAATATAGAGACCTTCCCACCTCAAAGGAAAGCATCATCATTTTTTAAATCATCTTCATGAGAACTACAGACATTTATCATTGTTGCAAATAGCAGTTTGTTAACCAGCCCAGTGAGAGATGCAATTTGAAGTCAAAACAACTCTTCCCTACTCTGTACATCGCCCCAACTTTCTTCAAGTTTTCATTTTTCAGATAGTATTTCTTCTGAGCTGTAACATCTAGGGTCATTGCCATATCAAGTTCAGATGCAGGCAGTGAGATCTGATGGATGGCAGCAAAGCAATATATATGCTTTACAAAGACCTGAATAGAGAAGAGGTGGGCATGAACATCTAACTGAGGAATGTTGGGAGGCAGAAGAAAGTTAAGCAAAAGAGTGTTCTTATGCTGCATATGAGGAAACAAATATTGTAATATAATTGCATATTTTGTACAACTTTACAGATATCTGGCAAACAGATGTGTAAGAGGAAGCTAGAAGAGCTGCTTAGGGGAAGATTAAAATAATTCATTATGTGGTACTTGTGCAGGGTTCAGTTTAAAGGGACAGATTTTTTTTTTTTTTTGCCCTGATTAAGCTAAAAGCAGACAAAACATAATTTTAATAGCTTCCTTCAGTCCAGAGAGTTATACTTTAATGCTCTTATCCCTGCCAAGCAAAAAAATTGAGTTCTGCAGAACATTGTGAATAAGTGATCTCGCAGGGTGATTGTAAATGAGATACTGGATATCTGGAAAACTTGTTGTATTCAACAATTTTCCAGGCTATGCAGCATTAGTTCATCTCTTTGAATAAACACATTGTTTATGATGACTTAAGTTTGTGCTAACTGAAAAAAATTTGTCTGGTTCTATCTCTCATCCATTAGAACAGCCACTGCAACATATGTTCCTTGTCTTGGATCCCTGCTGAGAGTTTCTCCTAAAGGCTCACAGTCTTTCAGCAGTTATCCCTCCTCCAGACGAGCAACCGTAACCAGCCAGTCTTCTGAAATAAGCGGGCCGCAGAAAGGAAAAAGGCGACTGTCTTCTCCCTCTGACAGTGAATCAGTAAGGGAGATGCTTCCTATACACCCGTTTTTAATTGCAAAGTAATTAATTTTCACACGGAGTCCTTCAAATTGGTACATTCTTTAGATTAAATGCATTATGGTGCTTATTACATGAGCTCCAGAGAAAGCAGAGAGACAAAGTGAAATATAAGACAGAAGGCTGAAGTATAAAAGCAGAATGTAGACATTTGTACTCTTGATGCTTGTGACACTGAAGGAAGAGTGGAAAGGTGGAACAACAGGAATTTTAGAAAGTAAGGGATGCTTCAAGTCAGAGCATCCTTGAAAATCTGCTCATACTTCGAGGGTGTACTTGTCTGATCATAGATCTGCAGTCTGGACACAAACAAAAAAGAAACTGCTAGTCACTAAATAACTTCTCTAGTGAAAGCAAGGTTGTAATGAAACAGCAACACTTTCTGAAAGTGAAGTGGGATATATTTGGAAACATATTAATCATTAGATTTAGACAAATCAGTAAATCCATTGCAGAATCATTCTCATCATGTCAACAGCTTGCTGCTGCCAGCCTAAATGAAACACAGTGTTTTGCATGGCAGCAGGAAACAGAAAATATTCAGCATCTTAAGCTCTCTCTTGCAATCCAAAGTTACTTAAGTAACTAAGCACTTTAGTTACTTAGTTACTCTTTACACTCTAAGTTACACTTCAGTTACTCATTGCAATTATTTTAAATGACATTTCCAAGTATATGAAAAGCCATAATTTTCTTGGTGATTCTTTTTCATAGTCAAGGTAATATGTGTATCTAATCCAGCAAGCGCTGAATTCTGACAGTTGTTTTTAACACTGACACTTTGATGTCTTTGGTCTAATCAAAATTAAATTCTACTGGCTAGTAGCCACCACTCACATGAGATCAATCACTGGCTAATAACAGAAGAACATTTCTATATTGAATCTTTTAGATTGCAAATCCTGATTCTTAAAAAACCTAACAAACCCCTTCAGTAACATTGTATGGTTTTGTACTACTATCATTACTGGGAAAGGGGAAAACATACAAGCAATTCAGCAATTCTTTTTTGCTTAGGAAAGCAGCTCTTAATACTCAAGGTAAAACAGCAGAGAACAAAAAGTACAAAACTGGGTACAAAGTAGTTACCCAAAAGTAAAAACTTTCAAGCAATTGGCATGCTTCAGTCTGGAATTTTCTGTAAACATTGAGTAAGTCTGGATCTTGCTCAGAATAGTGATAGAGTCAAGATTTTCTGAAAAGAATGTGTTTCCCTTAACTATTTGATTTGACCACAGAACAATGATTTATTAGTAAGCATATCAGTTTAGCTGAAGTATGGAACAGAAACAAGGGCTCAAGTTTAAACCAAACAAAATTGCTTTGATGCTCACAGATAATTTATTTTGGATTTTGTTTGGTACCATCTGTGGCTCAGTTAAGAACTAAGCTTTCTAGATATACACCCACAATTCAAAAAGGCAGTACATATGCTGCCTTGTATTTTATGTCAAGGCCGGTCATCAAACTGTAAGACAGTAAATTAGCTTTATGCTTTTTTTTTTTTTACTCCTGTGGATGCAAAGATATTCTGCACCTTGGAGAATTCTAAGGAAACAATTTCCAGTAAGTTCTTTGCAATGAAATATATCCAACTTCAGAACAGATGCTCAGAAAATAAAGTTACTTCCACTTTGAAATTCAATCAAATTAGACTGTATGTGCTACTACACTCTATGCATGGAATGGGAAGCAGAATATACATTTTTTTAAATGTTGCAATCCAAAAAATAGCTGACCCCAATCTCACGTGCTTAAGCAGAAAAAGAAATGTTTAGATTGCCCTCCTGGTTATTTTGCTAAGCTCTTCTAAAAAATTCTCCTTAAGTTTGGAAAATCAGAGCTTGTTCATGAAACAAAATGTTTTTGAAGCACTGATTCTGCAGTCCCTGGTAATTTCCTTGTATTTATTTCTGCTTCCACCCAAGCTACTTTGGAAACTTTGGCCCTAATTCCTAATTCTTTCTTTGGCCCTGTGCTTTCTATTTGGGTACTACTATGGAAACACTGTCTCTTCAGAGCTACAATGTGTATCAGAGAAGCTTCAACAATAGATTATAATAAAACATTCTTTTGTTTGAAAATCTCCAGTGCATCCTCTGGAGGAAAAAAAAAAAAAAAAAAGAAAAGAAAGAAAAAGAAAAAAGAAGTAAGCTGAATTTTACACTCAGAAGACTTGATAGTTTTGTTTGTACATCTTATAAGCAAAGATTTTGTGAAGTTATGCATGGCATAACTTATGTGAAATGTCTTTTATCCAATTTCTGTTTATTTTACAATTCCTGTCTAGGTAAAACTGGTTCTCTTGGGGCAAATTGATAGAAGTCTAAGGAACCCAGAGTGATTACTTTTGCTGTTTTCATTTTAGGGCTGTACTGACACAGAAACTGATACTCCCAATATGCTCTCCAGACTTGCTAGCAGGCAGATTTCCTACAAAACGGGTAAAGGCACAACTCAAACTAATGACATAAGAACCAGACCTAAACTGAAGAGCCTTGATTCTGGGATTTGTGAGAAGGTAATAGGCTGTGTAGTATCTAAATTCTCTGACAACTGGTAGGTTAACAAATCTGCACATTTTACCAGAATTAAGCATGAAGATTTCTGCCAAGAAGATGGGGATAACCTATGAGCTAACACAGTAAGTGAAGACTTAAGAGGCTTTGAAAGGTCATCAACTCTTTATTTCCACTCTGGTTCATTATTCATCTGTCCTTGTTGCACTTCTGACAAGCAATGGTGCTCTTTTAGTGAACTTAGCATCTGAATGGTATGCTGCCTTGTATGTGGTTTTAAGTGTATATTCAGTAAAATTTGTATTTCACTGTCCACATCACTTGCCCAATCCTGTTGTCTCACAATTTGCTATCAAAAGGACACACATGGTGAGAGATAAAAACCAAGGCTTTCTTTAGCATATCACTACTTTTCTGTCAGTACTCTGCTGTCTCCCCCTTTTTTTTAACTATACTTTGAATTTCATGTATGTAAAATATTGTGACATACCTACATGTCATTTATGTCTTTCTTATCTGTGTTTATTTTTCAGACAGCTGTAGATTCTGATGACATATCCATGGTGGAACTGAATGTCACAGAGAACACTGCTACACCTACTGTAAGAATTATTATTTTAGTATTTGGCATGGGTCTAACTAACCAAGTGAACAAAATCTAGTGACAACCCAGTCTACTCCCAGGAGAATATAGAAAATATGACCAAAAAGTGTAGATCATTGCTGAAACTAAGCCAAAGGAGAACACATGTACCACAATGATCTCCTCAAGTCCCGCTTCTCCAAGGCACTTGAATATTTTCTTTCATTCAGTAGGTCTTATGATGAAGTCTGTGATTTCCTTAGTGGAGCATGGAAGCATTAATTTTGTGCCATCTTTATACAAATAATATGCAAAGTAAGCTGAGACAGCCATTCTGATGACTGTACCTCTGAGACAGACATAGTCTTGTGGCAAGTACTGCTGTACAAAGTGACATTTTTAACTATTTAATGTTGTAGCAGCAAACACCTAAAAACTGCAACTTGGAGGTAAGTTTTTGAAACACGCCATATTACCTATTCAGTAGGATATTGTGTTATTGTCTATTTCTTCTTCCATGTAACGAAGCTACAGAATACTTACAAAATTTTCTTTCTGGACATCTGCCACAAGTGAGTCAACTTGCCTTAGCTCTTGACAGAAGACAGAGAAATAAGAGAAAACAGTTGACAGATGTACACAAGCCAGTTTTTTCTTTACAGTATTAAGCCAAATGTAATATAAAAATCTTAAATTATATCTTATTGTTAGCAGCGATCCCTACCAGCTATTGCTATCTTCATCATAACACTCTGATTTTTTGGTCCTGTGAAAGTGAGAGATAACATTGCTATTGCCAAAAAATGCTAATTAATCTCTTCCTCAATTTCCCTTTTCACTTCATTCTCTAGTTTGCTTTCCCCTTCAACCATCCATGCTGCTATCACTACATTTCACATCACCTGTTGCCCCAGAGAACCTAAACAGTCCCTCTTTATGGAGGGACTCCTTACTTACTTAAACTCTAGTCTGTCTGAGCATATTCACAGCACTTCTGTTTGTAGTCAAATGTGCTGTCATTGTAGTTGAATGTGCTGTCATTAGCTTGGTCTTTTACCAAAGTAGACCAGCTCTTAAGTAGCAAATGAAAAGCCTAGGCTTTAGTATGTTAACTTGTTAAACATTTTTTTTCCTCATGAGTTGTTCATGGAATACTATAAAAATATTCAGATCTACTTTATTCTCCACCTTTGTTTTTTAGTTAGTGATGCAGATTGGCAAAGTGCTTATCTAAATATATGCCACTTTGATCTTCTTGTAGATATTTATGATGTTAGTATCTTTTAAACCCTTGCATCCTTTAGAGAGCTGAAAGCCTGAATGGTATTGGAAAAAGAAAAGGACAGTCTCACTCTGGACCACCTGCAGCCCAGGTACCCAGCATCACAATAACATACAGCAATGTCCAAGGAGTAGAGCTTCCTTCTGGATATAACTCTGGTTTCCTGCACCCTAAGATCAACAGCCACAAGCAAAACAAGAAGTCCAACAGCCTAGTGAGTGGTGCAAGCCAGAATGCCACCTTAGCCAATACCTCTAGAACAACTACAAACCAGCTGAATCCAGAATACCTTCCTACATTGCTCTGAAATGCTCCTGCAAAGACACAATACAAGACAAGCAAGGATAAAAGCAAGAGGAGTAAGCCTTTCAGCATCAGAACTTTCTCCAATGGTTCACTTCTTGATCTGAGCCACACTGTAATTCTAATTTTTTTTTTTTTTTTTTGTGTAGCTCATGAAACAATTTCTTTCACTTGGATTTTACTGTGCTCAGTATATCCCACCACTGCATGGGTCTTACTTGTAAGCCTCCTAGGATTAACTAGAGAGGAAAGGGAAATATGAGATTAGAAACTGGCTGTGGTTCACCTAGTGTAGTTTAACTTCAAAGCTACTACAGAGCTAAAGCTGAGAGATTTGGGGAAAAAAGTGTATATTACTTCTTGAAGATGGTTTCTTCGCTATTGTGAAGTTCCTCAACCAAATGAAAACTTGGAACACCCAGTAAGTGCTCCCTTCTATAATCAATGACATACTTTTCCTTGTTTTCTTCTACAATCCAATTGAAAGGCAATGCACTTGAGCAGTAATTTGAAGTCTCAGATCTTGATTTTCATTTCTGAGATTCTGGGGAAAGAGAAAGAAGTAACACTGAGGATGGCGCTATGGTTCTTTCCATACTTGGCTTCTTTTTCCGACAGTCACTTAAGGGACCAGTTTATCTCCCTCTTAGGTAACCTCCTCAGAGAGATGAGAAAGTATTAGGAAACTCCTTGCAACTTTCCTTTAGCAGGTTTCATGAGAAGAATGCAGAATTCAAAGCAATTTTTGTACTGAAATGTCTTATGGGTAAGTCAATACATCTGCCTTTTAATAGTTCAAAGTGGTTTACCTTTAGACGTGCTTTTTTAAAGTGAATCTTGGGAGGATAAGGGTTAGTTGCCTAAAAATAGTTGTTCTAGAGATGTGTGGAATCCACACCATCCCCACTTCAGCATTTTCATTTTTCCCTTCTCTAAACAGCAGTATTCTTATAGATGAGTTTTTTTCCCCACAGTGACTTTGTTTGTGAATTTGTACTTATTTCCTCTGAAATCAAAAGAAAAGAGTTCTGTGAAACAGTAATTTTCTGCTTCTCCCCAGTGCTTCTTCTAGTGCATGAGAATAAATGGACAAAATTCATTTGCAATCCATAGCAGTCTACATCACAAGAGTTACGAGGTACAGGCAGTCCACAGTGGGGATATATAACTTCTGAGCCAGAAAGCAGAGGGCACAAAGAGCTATTGAAACAGTTCTTCCCCATGAGCCCTTTAGTAGTTAGTTCTCCCTTTGGTTACAATAATGGAGAGAACCCAGCAAGTCATTTTGCCCTAAGTAAATCCATTCTTCCTATGTCACATCAGAAAAAGCCATAAGATCAATAAAAGTGTAACCAGCTTACTCCTTTGAGGAGAAAAAAAGCAACCAGTGGGTTCTAGAAGATCTGGGGCATTGTTTTGAAGGAAAGTTTTGGAAATTTACTTCAAACCAAGGTTTATTAAAAGCAAGGTTATTAAAACCAAAATATTGAGGTGATAAGGACTTCTGCAGCAGCCAAATGTTAGATCATGAAAAAGTGGGACATTCAGGCTGGTAATAAACTGCCAAAAGAAATAAACTGTTCAAAATCCAGGATGCTTTTATGTAAATAAAATCACGGGCATTAGAGATGGAAAGGAGCTATTATAGTTTCTCCCTTCACCTACCGAAACCGGATATTGTCTCCAGGCAGAGGATGATATTAAACTGAAAATACATACAGCTAGCAATAAAGAGAGAAAACATATCATCTTCAAACAGGAAGGATGTTCACAGATATTCATCAAGGCTAAGGGATTTTATTATAAACTATTGCTTAGGCATTTAAAATTATTTTAAAAACCATGAAGCATGTAATTCTTCCCATCCTTTTTCATGAAGGCCATTCACACAAGTGGAAACTGGGAAGAAATGATAGTGAATGCTGCCCATTTCATCTGGGTCACAAAAGGCTGAACCTGTCAAGAAAATAGGTCAAAACTCACACATGCTGTTTCACATGTTAATAAGAAGTGTGTGGTATGTATAATTAAGAGCTAGACCCTTTGCTCTTGTCATGACTTTACTCCCAAGTAGGATTCTTGAAGACTATACTCTGCACTCTTCTGCATTCCTTTCTACTTTTAGAGGATATAAAAAGAATACTTCCACGGCTAGAAAAGCCATACGAATCCACAGCATGTTGTTCTCTACATCCTTCAACTCCAACATGTACTAGAGATTAGCTTGTGTCTATAAAAAGAACTACAGCTGTTTGTGCTTGTCTACTTACAGGAGGCTTGAAAAGCCTATATTAATTAGGGAGAATTTATGTGGGAGCACTTCAAAACTCTTGTGTGTACTCCCTGTATAACTAACAGCTTTGCCTTCCCTTTGCCTCTACTGAGACCGTAATAATCATTCAGGGGAAAGCCTACAAAATTAATTTCACCTGAGTATCTCTCCAAGTGATTCCCACTATAATCCCAATGGCATGTGTTATCATTATTAGTTCATATTTCATTTCATGTTAGCAGCTTTATTTGTGTCCTGTACCCTCTACTTGGCAACCATTCTTTCTGCTTTGCTGTCTGTACACCATTTAACACAGATGACTGGATTAAAATAATTTAGGACTGAGATGATTCACGTTTCAGTTAGAGTCAACTGTACAGCCTGTTCTGCACTGGAAAGACGGCCTGTAGTTTGGGTATGTTCCAGTGACTTGGGGGTGTGAAAGGACTAGGGCAAACTGAGGCCCTTCTCTTTGGCCTTTTGCACCACAGCAGCTGTTCATAGAGCAGCCTGCTGGCAAAGGTAATAGCAAGTAGTGTTTTGATTTAACAGACAAGCTCTTCATCTCCATGAGCTTAAGCTCTAATTGAGACTTGGGTCAACAAGTGAAAATGTTTGATCAGCCAAGCAATTCTGCAAAACTGAGCAGCAACTGGTCATTATCGGTGGTCCAGCAAATAAGGTGCCCAAAGCCAGTGTAATAAAAGGCTATTGCTGGTCAAGATTGAAATACTGTGTAAGGCAGCAGTTGAAAGTTGCCAGTCTTTCAAATTTTCATGTACTGCTAGGGATCTTAGTCCCTATGTTTTGCAGTTTATAACCTTGTTTTCCATACTTTTGGAAACTGTTATGCATCCACCACTGGGCTAGAAAGCATCATCATAGCACATGACTGATTAAATTTTCACACATTCTCAGGTAAGACAGAGTAGCAAAAAGTATTTTTCTTGAAGTCATATTCAAAAGCAACATGAGTCTTGACATTCAGAAAAAAACAAAGGTACTTCCAATGCTGTATGGGTATTTCTACAGCTCTTTAGGGTATAATATGGGTAAGTCACATGTATTTCATTTTCCTCAGTGTGACTGTGCTGTTCTTCCCTTAGATCATTCCAAGAGGTGCTGCAATGTGGCCCTCATCCTCTGATCCTTCAGTAAAAGATATCACCATGTCAGTAACTCCAACAGGGCATCTGTCTCTGCTTCTGAAACCACCATTTGCACAAGGCTCTACTGAGAGAGGGCCCTTATCTGCAAACAGTGTTAGTATCAGACAATGGTATTTCAGTGGCAGAGCAACAGGTATCTCAGTTCAAACACCTGTGCTTTTAGCCTTGCAGTTGTTAACATCATAGCAATGTGAGGAGTTCCATACTATAAATAGGTTTATATAAAAGAAGTCTTAAAACAAAGAAGTAAATTATTAGTACTGTCATCCATAGCAACCCTACACATGGGCCACAATCCCACACACTAAATGTTTCATGCAGAACAAAAAGATTACTATACCTTCCTTACCCCCATCAAATTTATAGCCTAAACACAAAGTTCACAGTCGTCAAGGTTTGTATGTTGTCCTATTTACATCCCTTCTAAGGACAGTAGACCACGTACATCATCAGTATAAACTCAATAAAGCCAAAAAAGTTTCTATAGAGCAAATTTAGCTTAACAGCCTAATCTAAAGCACAAACAACAGTAAGAAGTTGGTGGGACTTTTTTGTTTTGTTTTAAGAAAAATACTTCTTTTAGTTACAGCATTCTTACCAGCAGCAGGGCTCTGCTGGACACATAGCACAGGAATTCTATATACCCAGCTTGCAGAGCAAAACAAATGGTGCAAGAGTCACATCAGTGAAGAAAAGTCTAGTACATTTTCCAAACACTGGTATCACTTCACTGTATATAGAGATGTCAGGATCTCACGATATTAGACTCCAAAGCTAGCCTCACAGCGGCTGGTTCACATATTACCTATAAGCACTTTCTGGCAATGAAATTGTCTCTCAAGATTAAGACTCACCTGAAACTAGCGGTAAGTAGTAGGACCAGCTACTGAGAAGATTCTACAGTGAACTTTTGCTCTCTACCCTTGTGTTGGGGTTATTTTTTTATTATTATTATAATTTTTAAACTCACAAAACCAGCAACACTGATACAGATTTAAGACTAAAGATTTTTTTTTATCACTACCAGGAAAATTTTAACCAACTCTTGCCAAAGAGACTTTATGTGGGAGAACCTTTTTAAAACCCACTTTCATTTGGGCTGCTACAATATACAGTCAGTCATAATCAATCAGATCTATGACTCAGAAGCACAGAAATTCAAAGCAAAACCAGCCAAAGTAGATCTTCTGATGATGACTGTAACTTAAGAGATAAGTAGAATTTGTAAAAACATCCTTTTTAACTTTTATCAGGCTTGAGTCAGGTCTTAACATGCTGTAGAGCAGAGTGAGGTCAGGCTTAGCTGTCAAGCTCATCATGTGCCTCTCCTTCCATTAGTCTGTTTGGTGTTTTCGTTTATGGTTTCCTATGTGATATACTAATATTACAGTTAATCCTGGAGATAGCAATCTCCTACACTAGTAATGGGAAAATTTATGATAGTGCAGTTGCAGTATATGTTTGCATTATATGAATTCATGTTTCCTTCTCCTCACAAAGAATCTCCTTTCAGTACTATGACCCAACTTCAGCATTCTACCTTGTTCTAAATAATTAGCTTCAGCCCCTAAAAAAATTAACATGACACATACGTAAAAAAGTTGCTAAGGGGAATTTTATGTGAAGCATGTTTTACTCCACAAAGTAAAAACAAAGGCATTATTAATTTCCCTTGACATTTAGACTTCACTGTGACTTTCACAAGTGTGCAAGAAGATGCACACAGAAGAAACTGATGGAAAAATATTAGATTACAGCACAACCTCTCCCATGTAAAGTTTCAAAAAGGACATTTCCTGAAAAGGCTGTGGGACACTTAACAGGCATACTCACAACTGCTATTTTCTCTGACTGAAAGAACAGAATGGAAAATCTATACCCTTCCACACAGTGCCATGCCTGAAGAATCACACACAAAGTGTACTTCTAATGTAACAGCACTTCCTTCAAAAGCCCCCGTTTTTTAAAAATTTATTACACATGCCCAGATGTACTTTTGTACCCCTTTCCAAGCAGTCCCCAGTGCCCTCAGGTGCTAAAGCCAGTATTAATTAAACACAGCCCCCTCCTGGCTTTTAAAGAATCAATGTACGCTTCCACCTTATCATGTACACAGATGGAGTCTGGATTTATGATAATCCTCCAACAGTTACTTAAAAATATTAATCCTTTCAATGCCGCTGTCCTCAGCAGAAGTCTCTGAGTAACAGAAGCACATGGCAGAACCCTTAATGTGTATTGATACATCTTATTCAAAGTGCTGTTTTCTGGACACACTGGTTAAAACTCACTTTCTGCTGCTGCTCAGTGAAGTAAGAAGAGAACTTTATCCAATGAAGGACAGAGTTGAGACAGTAGCAACATCAGGCAGCTCCGTGGTTGGTCATATTCACTACATAGAGTCCTGAAAATCATTCCTCTGAAAAAGAAAAAGATACACCAATCCTTCAGGTCCTGGAACATTAAGTTCAGTCAGATCAAAAATAAGTTTCATGCAGTAACTCCTTGAGCACTGCAGAGACCATTTATTTCAACTGAAGAAATTAAAACCATGAAAACTCCATGAAACATCATGTGAAACCTCATTTCAGTAAATCACACCCACTTTAATTCTTGCTTTACCCCAAATTGTCATGTTAGAGGACGGACAAAGCAAAGGAAGCAAAAAAGCAAACATAATTCAGAATAGCCATTAGCACTGCATCAAAATAAAGGGACTGTAAATAAGCTAGAAGAGCCAGAGAAGTGTTGCACAACAGTAACTTCATATGAAACACGCCTCTTCTTTTTCTCATTGCGGGCCATTATTGGAAAAGGAACTTAGAGTTACTATCCGTGTCAGATTTCTCCTTGCTTCTTTCATGACTCAACCCTCCTTGGCTTTTTCTCATGTGTAGGAGCCAGACCATAGTGATTTCAGAGACAAGGCTAAGGAGGCCACAGCATGCATTACAGAGCTGCGTCTTGCAGCTTCCCTTTATTGTGCTGTTTCCTGAAACAGAAAGAATCCCCATTGCAGCTGAACCTGCTCCATTTTTACTGCGTCACAGGACAAAGGCAATTCCTTATTAGAGCAGGTCATGAGCATAGCAATAGTTTGAGCTGCCTTCATTCCAGCTCTTAAAATGTGAAATTATTGCACGAGTTTTCAAAATAACACTGTTGACTGTCCAGCATCATTGGAAGCCATTTCTGGGAAACCTAAAACTCTGGGCTTAAAGTAGCTATACAGGTAGAAATGGCATACTAGTAAAGATTTACAGCATAATGATTTAGCCACTCAATGTGGAACCTGATGGAAACCGGGTTTCAGAGAAATGTGATTTCTCATCCACTACTGAAGAGTATTTTCCGAACAGAAAATCATGGCAGTTAAACCACTTCACAGGGATCTCAAATCAATGAATTTCTCAGTTACAAATGTTAAAGCGGAAAGCCCCACAGCAATAAAGCAACATCCCCTACTAACAACTTCGTGTCTTAGTGATCACTTGCTTCAGAATTTCACAATACTGGTATTTCATTCGCCGAGGTGTCTACAGAGAGGAGCCTTCAACCCCAGAGAGAGGGAAAATGCCGCGTCCAGGAGCCTCAGTTTTAAGCAGAGACAACACCCCCCTAAACCCCAAGCCCCCGCCAAGCCTTGCCCAGAAGCCGGGAGCTCCGCTGCGGCGAGCAGGGACTCACAGGAGGCGGAGCCCAGAGGGGCGGCACCGCCCTGCGCGGGGAAAACCCGCCCCAGGGAGCGCGGGAACACGGTGTGGCGCGGTGGTTGGTGCCGGTAGTGGGTAGTGGGATGACGGTTCGCCCCAGGGCCCGCTCTGGGAGCTCTGCTCTGCCTGCCCCGGCGGTGGCAGCGTTGGCACCACACAGAGCCGATGAGGGGGGAAGCTGCAGGGCAGAGCCCGGGGTGTAGAGAGTGCCTGCACTGGTGTGGGGAGGGGAGGGTGTACCATGGGCAGTTGAGTTTGAGATCCTCAGGACACTGAGAAGAGTGTGCAGCAAACTCACTGCCCTGGACTTCAGGAGAACAAACTTTGGCCTCTTCAGGAACCTGTATAGTAAGGCTCTACGGGATAAAGTCCTAGAGGGCAGGGGGGCCCAAGACTGCTGGCTGAGATTAAAGAATCACCTGCTACAAGGTCAGCAACATTGCATCCTGACAAGAAGGAAATGAAGCAAGAGGGCCAGCAGGCCTCCACGGATGGATAAGGAGCTGCTGAGAAAGAGGGGAAAAAAAGCAGCTTATATCAGGTGAAAGAAGCAAGGACAGATGGCCTGGGAAGAATACAGGGATATTGTCCAGGAAGCTAGAGACCCAGTACGAAAGCTAAGGCCCAGTTAGAACTGAGTCTGGCAAAGGATGTGAAAGATAACAGGAATGGCTTCTATAGGTACGTAGCAAACAAAAAACAGACTAATGGCCCTCTCTGGAAGCTATCAGACGAACTGGCTACCCTGGGTTTGGAGAATCTGAGGCTCTCGATGATTTTGCCTCAGTCTTCACTAGCAAATGCTCAAACCATGCTGCCTAAGTCTTGGAAGGCAGATGCAGGGACTCTGAGAATGAAGACCTTAGGCCAACTGCAGGAGACAATCAGGTTCAATATCATCTTAAGAACCTGAGTGTGCACAAGTCCATGGGACCTGATGAAATCCATCTGCAGGTCCTGAAAGAGCTGGCAAATGAAGTGGCTAAGCCACTGGCCACCATATTTGAAAAATCATGGCAGTCAGGTGAAGTTCCCAACAACTGGAAAAAGGGAAATATAACCCCCATTTTCAAGA
>JBCJKH010020558.1:27805-43501 GCA_039877255.1 Loriculus beryllinus | reverse complement strand
CCATCCTCCCCGAGGGCGCCGGGCCGCGCACTCCCTCGCCTGCCTTAACCACCGTGGGGGGAACGAAGAGGAGGAGACGGGACCGGAGGAGAGAGGCCGGGCCGCCCCAACGGTCCCCCCACCTCCCGGGGAGCTCGAGCCGGGGTGCGGCCGCCCCGTTACCTGCGTGTCCCTCCTTCCCTCCCTCCCTCGACCCGGGCCCGGCAGGGCCCGAGCGGGTGGCTCCGGTCAGCGGCGCTCCCGGAGCTCCGCAGCCGTTCGACTGCGGGACAGCAGCGGCGAACGGCAGCGGGCTGCTGGAGGCCCGGCCTGACGCGCCGCGTCCCTCCGCCCGCGTCCCCTGAGCCGGGCCGGGCGGAGGCTCATCCCCGCCGCGCCGCCCCGCTGTGAACGGCGCCAGTAACGGCCACCGCGACTCCACTCCGGACCCTCTGCCCGCACTTATGGCGCAGGCGCGGCGGTGGCGGCTGCGCAGGCGCGGTGCAGAAAACGAGGTCTCCGGGAAGCCGCCGCCAAGGGAGCCATGCCCCTTCGGTGGGAGGAGCGGGGCCAGGGGCGGGACCTGGTAGGGTGTGCGGGCTGGGACAGGGACAGGGAGAGGGACAGCGGCAGGCACAGGCTGCAGGAGGGAGCGTAACGCCGGCTCTGGCCTTCTTATTTGTCCCGTCCCTATCTGTCCGTTCCCCGGCGGTTCGTTGTTGCCCCCTGCGGGAAGCGGTATCTCGCCGCACCGCTGCGGCCTGGCCGCCGTGGCTTTTGGCCGCGCTCTCAGCCGGGTAGGCGACCCCGGTGAGGGATGGTAGGTCTGGGAGCAAAACCCGAGGTGTTCCTTGAAAGACATCGCGCATACCTCGCTTAGCGCGGGTCCGCGTGATTGTCTCAGGGGCTTCGCAAGATAGGGCCCAACGTGGGAGTAATGTTTGTCTCTGACAGGAGAGACACGTCGCGAGGGAGCAGCACGGAGCTCTGGTGTGAGCGTGTACCCTGATACCCCACGGAGGCATCAGGCTGTGCCTTCGCGGTGTGGTTGTTTTGGTTTACCTGAGGGGTATCAGAGCACGCTGCCAGGGCCAGTGCCCTGGGACAGCTGAGGTACTACAGCAGAGTCCGTGGAGCTCCTCAGCTCCTCAAGCCGCTTTGAACCTGTGCGGTGATGATGTTAACGCAGAAGTGCCGTAAGAAGGCGTGTAGATGAAGTTGCAGGCATATAAAGGCAGCTTAAGAACGCTGGGGCTGTTCAGCCTGAAGAAAACCTGTGTGGAGACCTCAGAGCAGCCTCCCAGTATCTGAAGGGGACCTGCAAGGGTGCTGAAGAGGGAATCTTCATCAGGGACTGTAGTAATAGGACAAGGGATGATGGGTTCAAATTGAAACAGGGCAACTTCAGGTTAGATATAAGGAAGAAGTTCTTCCCTGTGAGGGTGGTGAGGCGCGGGCAGTTTGCCCAGAGAAGCTGTGTCTGCTCCACTTGGCAATGTTCAAGGCCAGGTTGGACAGAGCATTGGGCAACATGGTTTAGTGTGAGGTGTCCCTGCCCATGACAAGGATGTCGGAACTGGATGATCTTAAGGTCCCTTCCAACCTAAACCATTCTATACTTCTATGAAAACATATCTGAATTACCCCTTACAAATATTAAATGTGATCATTTTACCCTGCTCAATCACGGTTGATGCCTGCACATATGCACAAGGCAGAGTTCCCCAGTCCGTAAGGGATTCATGCAAAAGCAAAAGGAAAGGTTTAGTAAAGGCCTGGTCAAGGTAGTTGCAGGAACCAGGTTCAGAGGAGTTAAAAGATCAAAAGCAAATCATAATTTTGGGAGACAAGTTACACCTGCAACTCTTCTCAGAGTAGGGTGTTTTTCACCTGTTAAAGATATCACTGGAGCCTTGAGTACTCCTAGATTATGGAGAGCAGAGTGTGTTTAGCAAACCTGGCAGACGAGACTGAATCCCAGCCAAGGAAACATAAAGACAGGGGAAAGGAGAGGTCAGTTCAGCCTGCTGAGCATGGAGAGGACTTCCAAGTGTTCCCAGACTGTGGTAGGAGTAACAGGATGAGAACTGAATTCAAGCAGCAGGCAGCAGCTCCCTGTGATGAATGTCCCAGCCACATTCCAGAAGGATGAGGAATCCAGTCTACAGGTATGAATACACGAAGAAAGTGGAGGAGAAGACATTGAGGCATGTGTCCTGCAGGCAGATAGCCAGCACAGAGCCAAAAGTGGCTGCCATTAGTGCTACCAGTGCCCATGAGTGGGGTGCCCTTGATCCAGTCCTAGCAGCTGCTGGTGTCTGACGGGAGCAGGTTTGATAACGGTAATACCAGGCGTTTAGGTCTGTTATCAGTCTTACACATTGCTTTAAGTGTTTTGAATCTGAGGGGAATTATGCTGGCCTGTGAAAAAAACATCTCAAGTCCAGCTGGACATGCTGAATTAATGAAGGTTAGTGCTCAGCTTCTGGTCTGAGTATGGTGTGCTGTGTCAATTAAACCCTCAAGAGAGACTAATTTGGGAGGATTCCAAGGAAAGAAAGCAGCTGAGCTAGTAAAGCACTCTGATGGTCAATGTAATGGCACAGGTCGGGGTGGAGCAAAAAATTCCAGACTAATAAACCCTTAGAGTCAGTCAGGTTATCTGAAGGTAACTGATCAAGGTGAAGGAAACTGTATTCTATATGAGATTAACTCTTTCTCTTTGATCACCTGCTCCATACAGTACTCATATCCAAGCTATGAATCACACCTTGCTGGATCTTTTTGCCTAACATACCAGAGAAAATAGCCTTTCCCATCTGTCCAGCCAGCTGAACTCTTCCATCAACTTAGGTTTTTGCTTCCTCTTCCCTGTTTTTTTACAAACAGGGCCATGATAATGCTATGCAGCAGACAGCTGGACCCTGCTCACTGGTCTTGCACTAGTAAAAATCACAATAAAGTGAGAAACTCTGCCATGAGGTAATAGAAACCAAAAAGCCAGTGTGAGGCAAAGATACCAAAGAGAGGATGTACATGAAACTGTATTATCAATGATACTACAGTGCACTGAAACCAGTACAGCAACTAAACCTAACATTTCATGTTGTTACTGCAGGATCGATAGGCTTCAACTGATCTGTTGGCCATTTCAGCTGCCTTATAGTTTTGATCTGGTAAAGTAAAATATCTTCAAATATGTTCAAGTCTTCAGTTGTTAATTTGCTTTCACACAATGGAAAAAAAAAAAAAAAAAGAAAAGAAAGATCAGTCCATGAAGACTTTTGTTCTTTAGTCTTTTTGCTCTTTGCTTCACTCTTCTCTGCCAACTGCTAGGTTTTTTCTTTTGCTTTAAAAGACTGTGCAGAAGCTTCCAATTTCTTTATAAAAATGTATCTTTGTGTTTAGCTCATTGCAAGGAAGTGACATTTCTGTAGGTTTTGTAGTTTGTGATGACCTTTCCAAATTCTAAAGCATTTGTGTCTAAACCATGATGAAGTTTTGTATTTCTTGAATTTTGTGCTTGTTTTGACTTTCCTACTCTTTACCAAAGTCCAAGACCAATTTTTCATACTTTGGTTCTGTCATACTGGGTAATATGCATATCCCTGTAAGTCTGCCAGTGATTTTCCACACTGCAGTGTTGTTGCTCTGTAGCTGAACTACATTAAATATAGAACTATATTGAATTAGTTGTTTCTGTGTGCCTGTGCTGCACTATATAGATTCTGCATCTATTAGTGCTTTCTCAGAGATGCCCAGAACATTCTGAGAAGTGTCCTGTGATGAAACCTAAGGGTTTTCACAAGAACCAGGAACTTTTTGTATTGCCTGCCTTGTCTTTGGTTAACTACTAATTTAAGTGGGAGCTCAAGGTGCAGAAATGCTTGATTGTCAGCACTAAAGTCACTGTATTTCTACAAACCAACATTTTGGAAAGTTATTAGGGTAGTTCACATCTTTCAAAGTTAGACAAAGTAAGTCCTGTTAAAGTACAGATCCATATCCACGTATTATTTCTTTCTTCTTGAATGACTGCAATGCTTCCTTCTAGCATCACAGTCTGGGCACCAGGTCAATTGCAGTCATTATTTGCAAAGCTTTTTCTTCAGTTTTCTCCTAAACACTTTCCAGTCTTTCCTCTGGCTCCCAGGTTCCATGGAAAGTCTGTCGCAACTCAAAACACTGTTAACATCTCTTGAAGCTAATGGTGACTGCAGTCCCATGAGAACACTCTTCATGAAATCTAGTCTCTCGTTGCTCCTGTGACTGTCTCCATGTTTCTTAACCAATCACTCCAATCGTTACTTCTTTGGAAGCGACTCCACCCCTAGCCAAGCTTTGTCACAATACTTCAGGTTTTGGCCCATTTTCCTGCTCTATATACATCTTCCCTGTTTTGCTGAGTGTAAGTAAACATACATTTTAATATCACTTCTATGTGGACAACTCATAAGTCAACTTCTCTAGATCCCATTTTGTTCCAAATAATCCTTAAACTTAGATCTTTATGAGGAAGACTAACCTTGCTCATCCTCAGTGCGGTCATAGCAAGAAGATTCTATGCATGGTCTCATACTCTGAACTTACATCCCCACATCCAGTTCTGAACTCACACCTTGTTGAGTTTTTTCTGTATATCGTATCAAAGATATGTAATTTCCCAGTAATTACTTCAGCCAAACTATTCCACATAAGCATTGTCCTGCTTCCTTGTCTCTGGGTTCTCACAAAGGCTGTCTTGCACCTTTCAAGTCTATTCAAAGTGATTCTGGACAGATAACCTTTTGGGTGCAATTCCTCTTGCTGTGTCACTTCAAACTTTGCATTATCCCAACCTTTCCTGATGTGCCTTCCGTCTGTCCTAGCATTTCTGATTCATCACTGAGACACCACCTCCTCCTACATCCAGTTGGCCTATAATACCAGCCTCCAGCACCTATTTATTAATGTTTCAAGTACTTCCATGCTTTCTTGTATGCTTCCCTAAGGCATGAAAGGACTTGCACATCAAAAAGGAATTTGGGAACCATGAAAGAGTATTAGACTATACCAGTAAATTTGCAGCTATGAAAACTGAACTTACTCATGGCAGATTCTGTACAGAGACACAAAATGGGCATAAATATCAGATTGTAAAAGAAAATGTGAGATCTATGAGTGCGTAGTGGGATCAGCTGCAGCACTGTCATTCTTTAGCTGAGAAAGTGAAAATAAGTTTTCTGAAGATGCTCAGAAATAAGGGATAAGAGCTTCATGCCTTTAGGACCTTGAGATCAAATAGTTGCCTATAGCGTACGCTGGGAGGACCATCCTGAAATCACTGGAATCTGTTAAATGTATAGAAAAGACTGTGTAACAAGTTCAATGTATCATCTGCATGGTAGTCTGGGTTTGCATATGATGAGACTTGATGACAGAGGTTGTCTCTGGAAATAAAAAACAATTCAGATGAACACAAATCTCACACATTTGCTGTTTTGCTTCCAAGCACAATCTGCTTTAGACGAAAAACAGGATTTATGCCCCATTTGTGCAATACTAAAAATAGAATTGCTAAGACATCTTTACGATAATGGAGATGAGAAATTTCTAAGTAAATAAATTATAGCTTCCCATTGCCAAACTTTTATTACAGAAATGTGTCAAGATAAAGATGTTCAACATTATAAAAAACAAGTCAGAGTCCTCTTAGAAACATAATTTAAAAGCTTGTCACCCATTGCCACAGGATGGACAGCACATAACAGTGGCACATCAATCAATGTTTGAAAGGGTCGTGTTTTCCTTTAAATTCCACCCCAGATCTGGTAGCCACTGCAGGAGTTTAAGCAAATCACCTTCATATTTCATAGTGAAGTCTTCTTCCATTTTGGAGAGGACAAATTAAAATTTGGCTAGAAAAGACATTTGCTTCCTTACAGCTATGTTTTGGAATATCTGCATGTCTGTGTTCCTCTACACAGGTCTTCACGCCTGTCTCAGTGAGCCTCCCTGCAGGCATATGGGTCCAACTTCACTGATTACTTGGCAGAACTGGGGGTTAGAAATGACAAAGCCACATGCTTTGTAATTGCAAACTCACTGACTTCTCCCAGTCTTGTTCAATGGTCTTCTCCTTCCCAGCAGGGCCCATCTGTCACCATTTCACTAACTCCATGTTTTATAGAGATCCAGTTTTATTCTTTGCTTTCAAGTGATTTTATTCTATATCTGTATATCGAAAGATATAAGAAAAAGGTTTCTATTATAAGAAAATCAATCGCAAATACATAGAAAACTGAACAGCACTTGCATATATTGCCATTTGACATTTTATCATTGCATTGTTGATAGTTCTGTATTATCTTCATTCCACTCTAAAAGAGCATTTGAAAGACATTTCTCTTTAGAAAGAGAAAAAAATACAAAAAACCCAAGAAAGAAAGGTGGACATTCAAGTCTGAACAGCCTTAGAACTACAACAAGCTGATAAGCCAGTCCTTTGGAAGCATAATCTTCAGGTAAAGTATTTTCACTCAACTCATGCTGCTGAATTAGACTTAGTGCACAGTCAGTGAAAAATTCTGCTGTTAAAGGAGAATATACCACTTGATATGGTGTATTTCACAGATGTGGTATATAACAGAGCCAGCTCTCGTAGTAGCAGCTCCTTTCATTAGCCCAGCCATATGTCTGGAGGGAAGAAAAGCTCTCCACAAACAGAAGATCTCTCATGCTATACCTATATTACCATTATACCCAGGATCTTGTAGGCTGGCTCAAGCTGGAGGATGGAGTTAAAAGCATCAAGGCAAAGTGACCAGATACAGTAGCTGCCATTTAGTATGATATGCCATGGACTGTATGACATTCATGTATCAGTGCTCCCTTGTTCCAAATGAATCAAAAAAGCCAGATCACAGGCACCATCATTAGCTGCCATCGGCAAATTCCTGACTGTTGCATGGATGCTATGCTCAGCCAATAAATTCTGTTATCTAGCCTGTGTTTATCTAGTTAGCTGCAGACTGACATGTGCAGTAGGGAAAGCTGCATTGCTGTGTCCTAAGCATTGTGTTAATCCTTGTTACCTTGCAAAGCCATCAGGGTGCCTATCAGGACTGTCAACAGTAAGACAGGAATTTCCCTTCCACCTCTGTGCAGGTTGGAAGCCAAGCCAGCAGAACTGCTTTCCGTGGAAGATTATATTTGTCACCCAAATACAAGACCTTCTCTTGATTTGTCAGTCTGCCCATTATGCTTTTCAGTGATCTTCTCCCTCATTTATCTAATACTTGCTCCCTCTCCCCCATCATTCCCTCCAAGACATCTAAAGCTACCCAGCCCTCAGGTTGCCACTGTTCTTCCTTCCCACTGTCTCTGAGCTGAGTTTGTGCTTTGGTCTGTAATTATACATACCCCAACATCAGGCTAGCACTGCAGGGCTTCCCTGCAGATGCTGCAATGGAAATTTATCAAGCAAAGGTCCTACATAGTGTCTCCAAAGTGCCTCTAGTTAGCAGCTAGATCATGCGTTACGCACCTTCTAATACCCTCCCCTGTATTCAGAGTTTTACAGCCAGTCCTTTCATGCCTCAGAAAGCCTATCCAGCCTCCCTTTAAATTGGAAATTCCCTTCTACAATAGAAGTTTCATTTTCCATCTGATAGTTAAATAACCACTGGCAGGTTAGTGGAGTCCTTAAAGTGAAAATCATAAGATCTAGTAAATATAGAAAAAAGAATAAGGCAGCAGAAAATTATGCTGGATCCTCCACTTGGGTCACAACAACTCTATGTGATGGTACATGCTTGGAGAAGAGTGGCTGGAAAGCTGTTTGGTGGAAAAGGACCTGGGGGTGTTGGTTGGCAGCTGGCTTAATATGAGCCAACAGTGTGCCCAGGTGGCCAAAGCAGCCAACAGCATCCTGCCTGTATCAACACCAGTGTGGCAGCAGGGCCAGGGCAGGGATTGTCCCCTGCACTGGGCACTGGTGAGGCCATACCTCGAATCCTGTGTTCAGTTCTGGGCCTCTCACTACAAGAGAGACATTGAGGTTCTGGAGCGGGTCCAGAAAAGGGCAATGGAGCTGGTGAAGGGTTTAGAGAGCAAGTGTGATGAGGAATGGCTGAGGGACCTGGGGGGTTCTGGAGAAAAGAAGGCTCAGGGGGACCTTATCGCTTTCTACAGTTACCTGAAAGGAGGTTGCAGTGAGGTGGGTTTGGTCCCTTCTCCCAAGAAGCAAGAGACAGGATGAGAGGAATTGGTCTCAAGCTGTGCCAGAGGAGATTTAGACTGGAGATTAGGAGAAATTTCTTCACCAAAAGAGTAGTCAGGCATTGGAACAGGCTGCCCAGGGCAGTAGTGGAGTCACCATCCCTGGATGTATTTAAAAGACATGTAGATGTGGTGCTTAGGCATAGTTTAGTGGTGGCTTTGGTAGTTCTGGATTTACAGTTGGGCTCAGTGATCTTATGTTTGGGTTTTTTTCCTACCTAAATGATTCAATGTTTCTAAGATGTTGGATGAAAATTACTAATGTCAGTAAAGAAAAAACCATCATAAAACCAGAATTGCAAAGTCTCTGAGTGGCACTGTCTGAATAACCTGGCAAGTCTAAAAATTAGGAGAGATGATGACGAAATGTTGCAAAAGTTCAGATTCAACCAGCGCTTTCTATTGTACCTGAAAATCATTTGGGCTAGTAAAGAGGATGACAACTGAAGTAATCCCACGGTTTTGGGGAGTACTGGTTGCACTTTGTGTAGGCAGATAAAGGGGAACATTGTTTTGAAATGGTAACGTAAAAGTAGGAAGAACGTTATGTCCGTAGGAAGAAATGCTACCTATTTTCTTAGTAGGAGTTAGAAAAAAAAGAGGAAGCAGGATTAGTTTCCCCCCCCACTGAAGAGTTTTGCTCTTTGTTGAGGGGGCTGGTTGGCTGGATGGGTTGGTTTGCGGGGGTTTTTTGGTGGTTTGGCTTGGTTTTTTTCCTAACTCAGGACTATTCATTAATGATAAGAAAAGCTGTGATTCATTAAAGAATAGAATACCTGAAAGACTGCTGAAGTAAAATCACAAAGGCTTTTAAAAGGCACAGATTACATGATACTAAGCAACCCAGTTTAAGCAAGTTCAGTAAGGATTAGAGAAAATAAAATAGCAAAGCAAATAAACGTGCCAAACAATGTCAGCAAAACAGCAGCTGGCAATTGTAATAGAAAATGTTTGAATGCAAAGGAAAAGCCCACCAATTGTAGTAATGAACCCAACTAATTCATTAAGATATACTGTAGTGATAGTAAAAGGGGCAATGGGTTCAAACTTCAACAGGGAAATTTAGGTTAGATATGAGGAAGAAGTTCTTTACTGTGAGAGTGGTAAGGCACTGGCACAGGTTGCCCAAAGAAATGGTGAATGCTCCATCCCTGTCAGTGTTCAAGGCCAGGCTGGACAGAGCCTTGGGTGACATGGTCTAGTGTGAGGTGTCCCTGCCCATGGCAGAGGAGTTGGAACTGGGTGATCTTAAGATCATTTCCAACTCAAACCATTCTACGATTCTATGATAAAAATCTTCTAGCATCTGTTTTATATATGTAGCTATTATATATATATAATATATATGATATATATAATATATAGCTTATTTATACATATATACTATTATATATATATAGCTATTCTTTTATATATATAGCTATTCATTTTTGTTCAAATGCTACTTCATGTACAGTTGGTGACAGCACATAAATCTTAGATGTTCTCACTTTATATACCTCCACAGACATTGTTTAACAATTAAAATGTATTAGGAAACTAATTTGTTGCACTTTAAAAATAATTTTAAGGTACACAGGTACATAGTAGTCTTGGCATGGATCCTAGGAAGCAAAGGAATGAAAAGTTAGGGCAAGCAACCTATTTTCACCTTCCACACCTCTCCCAAAGGCATATGCATTGTGAAAGTTACCCTCAAAATTCACAGCTCAGCTTCTCATCTTCACTTGCCTGTTGATCCTCATTACCTGTTTCACCAGCCCACTCTGCCTCCAGGACACAGCATCAAATAGCCACACAGCCAGTCACACACAATTCTATACTCCCACTTCCCTTTCTGCCATCTCCTTCTTTTAGAAATGTGCTGGCACCTCTGCACTCTGTACTCCCTGGCATGAAGTATGATTAATGATAGCTCTTAAAAAACTACAAATGCCTTTTATGTCAGTATGGCCAGCAACTAGCGTTTCATATGCTAGCAGCTTCATCAGTCTTCAGGCAACAACCAATGACACATTCCCCACAGGTCAGAATAAATGTTCCACTGTGGGACTTCTTTATCATCACTAAAAGAGAAATGCACCTAAGAAGAAAGCACCCAAGATTCATTCTGAAAAATCTTTCCAAAATTCCCCTTAGTCTGCTTTTGCTCAGTGCTTCAGGACACAAGTTATGGGAAGCAGGAGAAATATGTGCTTACACTGAGCTTTTCTTAGGGGGGGAGAAAGAAAAAAAAAAAAAAAGAAAAGAAAAAGGTTTAAAAGTTGAGATTAAACAAAAGATACATCAGTAACAATATAGTTTTATCAAATCAGTAATGCTCATTTTGGTTAGGCTGCATAAGAGTTTGGATTCTAATCCCTGATTTGTAATTAGTCATAATTGTCTTCTGACAAAAATTTCTCATGCCTGGTTTATCCAGTTGCTGAATTTTCTTCTGTTAAGTTTAAGCAAAACCAGAGTTGGTCTCTTTCATCAGGAAAGCAGGGGGAATTCCTGCTTTGTTACAATCTTATCTCCAAAGTGTCTCAAACTTGAATGAGTTGAAAATAAAGTTGTGACTTAATTAAGGGATGAGACTTTGAAAATGCCTTGCTAAATGTATGCAGTCAGGGCATTTGTGCCACAGCCAGGGAGCATTCAAGATGGCTTTCCCAGCCAAGAAAAGTCACCCCGTGGTTAGATCAAAAATCACCTCGTGGTTAGGTCAGATCCTCTGTCCTGATTTACACGAGTTTCTCTAAGCTTGTCCCTGAGCATGGACTATCAGCCAAAATCTTCCACTCTTTTGCCAAGAAAGGGGGAATTTTCTGTCACAATCATCTAGGGGAAACTGTGGACCATGTTATGCATGGTTTTGAGCTAGAGCTATCACAGTGGGAGAGCTCGGGCTCTTTACAATTGCTCACATCACGCTTCGAGCTGCACCACAACATGGTCCTGTTAAGCCCAAATCCACCTACCAGCATGTGCCTAGTCACAGCGTGGCTGCCTAAAAGAAGATTGGAAGGAACCCACAGCATACACCACCTGAGGAGCCCACTGCCCGCTGATACTCACTTCTGAGTGATGAAACACAATTGCCCAGCCACAGGTTCTGCATTGCAAATAGAATACTGGGAGCTGTCGTTTAGCCAGTTAATCCAGTTAATGGGGGCTCTCTTCTCATTGCTCTGTGCAAATGTTTTGATCAGTGTAATGGAGGTACTGCCCTATAAACAGCCATATATACTATATCCACGTTGTTGTCTTTATCAGTGTAATTTGCTGTCTTCCCAGCACAACTTTTATCTAACTTATTTCCCTTAAAATATGCTAACCGACATTAATTATAATCCTTCCCTTCAGGCCTTTCTCAGCTAATCCCTTAACCACTTTTCCCTTATTTTAGTGTGACTGAATCAGGCAAACTAACTTATAATTAGTGGCATAATTCTCATTCTCTTTGGATATGGACACAGTTTTATCACTGAGACTTGATTTTCTGGTGTTCTTCCATCATTCTAAGATCTGTTACAAATTATCAAAGGTGCAGAAGTCAAGTTGGCCAATTCTTTTGTGACTTAGGAGCAAATACTTTGGGCCTGCAGGTTTAACAATGTTAGCAGCTATTGCTTAACTCCAATAATTTCTGGTCAGAAACTAGTTCATTGGTCTAATCTGACATGTGTATATCACACTGTTTTCTTCCAAGTACAGTAAAGAAAATAGTGTTGTGTCTTTTCTAGACCATTAGAAGCAATTTTATCTGCTGCATCTAGCTATGGGCAATTATTTCTGGGGGTTTATGTTCAGGGTTTTTTTTAATACTTTTCCTAAGTAACTTAATATTGTCCTTTCACCTTCCAGACAGAGACCTTCTTCTTTGGAAGTCTTATCTTCCCATATCAATTTTCCAGGATTTGTAGCTCCTCGTTCATTGTTCCTACAACCTATCTCCCTTTTTTCCATTGTTATAAATTATTTATTCCTAATCATGGCTTTCACATAGCAACTGAAAATGGTATAAGCAATATTCTTTTCTTTGACAGTGAGTTTTGGACAGTTAATAAACCCTCCTCAAAAGCCACTATCTTCCATTCACATTGTTCTGCCCAGATATATTTCCCCAACTGATTCTGCTTATTAATTTCTTGAGAATGAAAGCTTTTGAGGCTGATTGTGTTTGAGACTCTCCTGTGCTTGGCCATGCTACATATAATTGGGCAATGAACACTGCTTACTTGGCAACTACCAACTTCTAATCCAGCAACTTTCATCTTTATTCCTTCTGGTGAAGTCCAAAACATTTCCCTTATGCTGGTAAGGCTTTTAAGTTATGTAAGTGACATTTTACAGACTTTCTGGAACAAAGTGGTTAGGTCATCATCCCTTTGAATGCAAAAGACAACATTAGATCTCATTTTAAAAGATGGTCTTTGATCTACTTCTGAGAAAACATTATCCAGCCTCTTCACAGGGAGGATCAGCTTAGGTGAACAGGAGGGTCCCTTCTGGCCACAAAGAACCAGAAATTCTGTTTCTCTCTGAATTCTGACGAATTCCCTGAACAAAACCAAGAAGCTCTATTGAGGCTTGATTGATCACTGCAAATCTTCCAGTTTTTAATTTCCCCGTAACAGTGCGGGTTTGAATTCTGTCCATTATAGAGACCTGCTTAGGTTTCTCATCAATGCAATTGCTAGTTCTCTAACCCTTCTAAGCTAAAAGGTTGGCCTTTTTCATATTCTTCTTATTCTCTCCTTCCACCCTCTCACCTCAGTTGTATTTCCCTAGACAGTGCTATTTGGCACACTGGTCTCTGGGCATTCATGAATCCTCACTTCTGATTTCTCTCGTCTTGCAGGTGTACAACGGTAACATAAGAAGCAAAAGACACAATTGAGAACACGAGAAATTCCAATTATAAATCAGATTTTTTGTTTTGCTTTGTTTTGGTTTGAGGTGGGTTTTTTTTACCTTGAAAGTGGTCAGATAGTGGAAGAGGCTCTCCAGAGAGGCTACAGGATTCCTTCCCAGGAGGTTGTTCAAGACCAGACTGACATGGCCCTGGGGAACCTGAGCTAATTAAACTGCCTTTGAGTGGGGATGTTCTCCTAGATGATCCCCAGAGGTCCATTCCAATCTAAATTATTCATGGTTCTACAGTCTACAGTCTTACCCTAAACCAAGGTAATTTTATCTTCCCTGTATAGTTCTACCTCTAAGACTCCTTTTTTTCCTCTCTATCCTACTTAATCACATCATAACCAGAGGTGTTAACATTCACATCATTAATGTTTGAGCAGGCTGATATCATTGATAATGTCAGTGACATTAAAATGTCTTTTTATTAAGGCTGTTCCATTTCTTCAGGTCTTTTCCTCACCAGACTGCAACCCAACACTTCATAAAAACAAAGTCCTTCTAAACATGTCTTATTTCAAATGTTAGTATGCCACAGTAACCACGTACTCTAATGCTGCTCATGACTTTTTGTAGGATAAAAATAGTACATAGCTGAAATAATGCATTAAAGGAGGTGTTTGAATGGTACTGCACATAGGCAGATACATCTGTCTCAGTTAAGAGGTTTTGATGACACCATTCTTGCACAATACTGGTTTTGGTCCATTGCTCTTTCAGGCCTATGTAAACAAATGCACTGGGCAAGGCAGGTATGAGGTATGTGGGGATTTCTGAGCTTTGAAGCACTTGTTTTTGCAATATAAATGTAAATCTAGTAAGTATTAAAAAATATATAGTTTGTGGATTATATAATCCTTTTTTGGTACATTCTGAAGGACTAAACATTTCAGAATATTGCTAATGAACTCCACAGCTTTTCACTTGAATTTGCCAGAACTGCAATGATATAACAGAAGTACATTAAATAACCTTGAAGAAAATTTGAAGATGCATTGGCTGTTAGATGTAATGCATTTTCAAGGTGAAGTATTCTGAGTTGTAGAAGTTACAATATTTTGAAGAGTAGATCCTAATGATAAACGATGACAATACATTATAGGAATTGCAGTGTGGACCGAATGGATTTTTAGGGCACCATAACTATACAAACAGTCCATCAAACCTCTGAAGTTATATATCATTAGAAATTACTAGATTTTTTTTCTGGTTCATGCACTGTTAATATAGTACACACACAAAGGTATGTATAGGCATCTAATGTAATGGTCTTAAAAGATAAGGTAAGAAGTGTATAATGGACTGTGAAGAACATGAATACACACCAGAGATAGAGGCAAATATTTAGCAGCAGAGTGACTATAGCATTTGTAACCTTACTACATTGCTGAAAGGAAGAAAAACCTTATGCCTGAGAGCCTTTTATAAGGCTGCTTACCTATTAATAAACAAACAAGCTTAAAATGCATTCATACCCTAATAAAACAGTGTTTCCCACTAAGCTAAATAAAATCAAGCAAGATAATGCTCAAATTAGCAACTGAAATAAAGTGAATTAATATATTTTTAAGATATTGTATGAAGTCAACAACTGCATTTCAGATGAACACAAGTGAAATTCAAATTGTGAAATTACCTGTCTGAGCCTTAAAAATCTGTAATAGTGGTAATATGACAAACTTCCTTCAGTATCTTTGAGGCAGCTGCTAGACTTTCCAAAATTGCTGTTTATTGAACGACTTCTGCAATTTTCCATTATTCAACCTAATTGCTCTCGTTTCATTCAAAACGTCTTAAAACCCCCTTTCCCATTTTGGCAAGCTATATTCTCCAGACACCGTTTCAAACCCTCACAATGCAATATGATTGAAGACAGCAATTTCTACATGTTTGGCTGCGTACAAGCTACCATGCACGCATGCTTAATCACAGATTCTAAAGGTTTCAAAAATAACTCACCAGTAGGCAAGCTATCTATACACTAGTTTGCAGAGTGTGGAGCTGTTGTCTGCTTTGGATTAGCCTCAGGACAGCAGCAGTCTGCATCTTGCTAGTCCAAGAGGAAATTACCTGTGCTATTTACTCTTATGGATGGGGTCCCTCTTTCTCTGTAACTTCCTAAGTGTACTGTAGGATGTCCCATCTTGCATCTCTGAAATATGCTGTTTCCTCTCCTTTTGCTGTCCACTTTGACTTCAGGGGATTATCCTCAATTTAGCCTCATGTCAAACCCTGAAAACTGAATTCTTGTGCTGGCAGCTGCATACTGTCACCCTCTTTTGCAACAATGATAGAAGGGTCTCAACATAGGAAGCTTTCAGGATGAGAAAGAGATTATTTACTGCACAGCTCTTTTATCAAATCCCACATAGGATAGAAGTGAGTTGATGAAGATGATGTCCATTTCTGTAATTTCCTTTGCCTGCTCAGTTTCATTGATGACCTAATTCACCAATGTGTTCTCTGACTTCATTGATGCTCCCAGTGAGCCTGTCAGTATTTTGTACTCTCTCAATAATTCTTCAATCATTCTTGGTCCTATTAGCAGCAAGT
>JBCJKH010020558.1:0-11024 GCA_039877255.1 Loriculus beryllinus | reverse complement strand
TAGGTGAGTGCCCATTTGCCCTTTCCACTTTTTGCATGGGTCAGAGAAGGGTACATTGTGGTAGAGCTAATGACAGATAGCAGCATAGTCAAGGCAGAGAATAAACACTAAGTAGCAGTAGGAGTTGGTTACAAGAATTGTATGTTCTCTATCCAGTTCACCAACAGCCACAGCCACCAAATTCCCTCTTCTTTCCATATGGGAAGTCTTATTACAGCAAGAATTGGGCACAGAGAAGGAAGGCTACTGCTACACAATCCAGAACACAGTTCTGTTTGTCACCTCCGTAGATGCTACTGTAATAAGCAGCAAAGCAAGCTGGATGTCTGGATTAGGTGGCAACCACTTTCCAGAGGTGACAGCTGTTGAGAGAGATTGTTGCTTCATGCAATTAGAGAACTGTTGAGATTGGAAGAGGCATCTGGAGATTATCCATGTCAAGCACTCTGCCCAAAGCAGGGCCTATAGGTAGTGCAGGGCCTTATTCAGTTGAGTTTAAAATATCTCCCAGGATAACTTCTCTCAGCAAACTGTTCCAGTGTTTGATCACCCTGACAGTAAAAATGTTGGGGATTTTTTTCCCTGATGTTTAAGTACTTGAACTGAATCGCTCCTTAGAGAGGGACAGAAGGCTAAACAGAAATGTCCCTTGGACCACATTTGGCTCAAAATCTGCCAAAGAGACTGTGCTGAGTTTTAGTGTAAAGGCCATGAAATTTTGCCTAGTCTTAGAAGCATTCCTGGTGGTTTTCATAACATTTGGCAGGACAAAATATGCATTCCAAAATTGCTATCTGGGGACTTTTTTCTCTCAAATTGTCTCTTTTTTTTTTTTCACACACTGCTTGCAAGAAGAACCTGGGAACTACCTGAATTCCAATCAGGCTTTTCTGCTTGATCGTCTCAGGGCTCCACATGGCTGATCCTTTCTTTAAAATAAAGCTGTATTTTATTTATCTCGTAGGAAAGGAAAACATCCTTTGACATATTTTTGTTTGTAAGCTACAGCACAAACACATCAAAATAAAGACAATTCCCACTTTGGTCATAAGTTCATTTGGCTTGCACATGTTTCCTTTAGACAGCATTGAAGATGGAGATCTGTGCTTCAACTGACAGGAACAGGGAGCCGAGAGCGAATGGCAGAACTGCAGGAAAGCCTGCTAGGGTAGTATAGACATGCACCTTACTACTGCGGATGTAGTAGATAAAAGAAGTAGATAAAAGAAGCTTGCCACTTGCTCTGAAAAAGCTCCAGGGTGCTGTTTTCTTCATATAAATCTAGCTGCAGGGTTAAGTCGTCAGTGCTCGATGTGACAAGCTGCTTCTGATGACCTGACAGTCTAGCATTTCTAAATAACATTAAAATACAATACAGAAGTCTTCTGAGGTTTGCACAGCTCTACATGTTGCTCTACATGAGTGTTAACATGGCTATATTAGCTAATATACCTATTTAACTATATTAACACTGTTAGCTATAGTGCTGCATCCTCCTCTTCCCTATTGAATTCTTCTCTCCTCTCTGGCCCTATGAAAGTAGTCATATGATAAGCAGTGATGGTGGGTAAGAAACCAGGAACTCCACATAAAAAAACCCTCTGGCAATAATTGAAGCTCTATCTGTTGCTAACCTTAGCAACCAAAATCTCAAAAGCACAATAACCAGAAATAGAAGGAAACTCCCTTGATTCTCTGCTACTTTCACATCCTTTATGGCATTTCATTAGGCTTTGACCATCATTTATACAAATACCCAGTAGTAATGTATCCCAGGTTCTTTGAATTTGCACAGTAGCACAGAGTAGCATTAGCACAGTAGCTGCCTCGTAGGCTCTTGTATTAAGTTGCTGATCTCTCACATGTTACCCAAATGTCATAAAGAGTACTTTGCCTTACTGTTGTTGAAGTGGCCACTAAAACCTGAGAGTTTCACTAGTTATAGGAAATCGAAATAAAACTTTGGAGAATGATTTATTTGCAATATTAAAACACTGTAAAAGCAAAGGATGCTGAGGGCCTTTCCCTAAATACCTAATTCACATTACTTTGGGATAGAGTGTTTCAGTCACCAAATTAAATCTTTGTTGTGTGTATCTCCTGTTTTCTTATTCAGAGATAATTCAAGGGGAAGAAATAGAGCAAGTGAAGATACATTTCTTTGGCCCACTTATAGCTGTGATTGTACTGATCACAGTTCTTCTAGGTTTTGTGATCCTGAGGAACAGAAATATCTCATCGAGCAACCAGAGTAAGTTACTACTTCTCATTCAGCTCTACTGTCCCTCAAGTCACAGACTTTTCTCTTTGTAATTATCCTTTCACCTACATTCAAGCTGCTGACAGAAAGTTAGATTTCATGCTGGACTTAAGCTCAACATTCTTGGACAATTCAGTTCCTGCAACAACTTAATCCATCCAGCAGCAAGTCAAAACATCTTTCTGCTGTCTTGTCCTGGACTCCACTTCTCTCTCCACTTTGTGCTCTGTGAGACTGCCAGCTTACCACTTTTTTTATGCAGTTTCATCCTTTTCTCTTTCCTGGGGTTTGGTTGGTTTTGTTTTGGGGTTTTTTTGTTTGTTTGGTGGATTTAGCTCATAAAATCATTGAACTGTAGAAACCTTTCTTGTCCATCGCCATTTATGAGAAAGGTGGTGCTGGGGGAGAGGTGAGATGACATTTCTGTCAGGTGCAAGTATCTCTGTCAAGGCAGAGCTGAAGGGTCAAGGCATTGCTTCGCCACAGGCAGCCCAGCTCTGGGACGGAATAATCATCTTGTACTAGGAATGGAATTGCATTGCATTTTTCTATTTTGTTCCAAGACTGGGTCTCAGCAGTCCAGGGTTTGTCCTGCCCTTAAAGGATCCTCTTGCTGATGTTAGAGTCTATCCTTTCTTATAGGAAGAGGAAAGTGAATTCCTCACAGTCCTGTTTCCTTACGCAGCCAAGTCCTGGGTCCTACCTCATTCTTTCTCCAAATACTAAGATAACTAAGACATTTACTATGAATTCTCTTTCCGCTCCAATTTCTCACGTTTCTGTAAATCACATATTCATCTATTTTAGGAGTCAGTCTAGCAGTCTAGAAGCTATCCAGCTTGAAACTGCAGCCATCAGCCAGACTGCTGACTGGAAACCATCTCTGCACATAGCAAGGCCTGAGGTCCTGTGTTCTTACATGGTGTGTCAGGAAAAGAATCCTCCCCGGATATCCTACAGAACAACATGCAACATTTTTGCCTGACGGTTGAAATGCACTGTCCAGTGTTCTCTGCATTTATATTTGTTCCAGAATGGTAGTAAATATGATGCTCTGCCTGTCTGCATAACTACCTTTTTGCTGTATCTTCCATTACATACCGTGACATTATAAAACCCTGAGAGTCAATGAAGAAAGCAAAGCTGTATGGGTTTCAGAAGATTCAGAAATAGAAAGTGTTAGGCCACGATCTGTGAATCACAACCATCACTGGAAACATGATCAGAGGCAGGTTATTAACTATGAGCCATAAATGCTTTTGGGATAGCCAGTGTGACTTTGTACCAGTAAATTTCTTGTAAAGCTCCACCACAGAAAGACGAAATTCAAGGCAATTCCCCACCCTCTGAGACAAGTTGCACAATTCCTATGAGACATTGGAAACTAGAAATCACCTGAAGGAAAAACTTGCTTTAAACATAATTGCTGGTTATCTTTTTTTAGGTACCTTCCAAGCTTAATAAGCCCAGACAGTTCCTGGACTTCCAGGAATTCTGATTGGATCCTGTACTAGTTCAGGTGGATTCAGGGAAAGAAAATGAAAGCATGAGGTATCATTCATATGTGTAGAAATCTACATATACACAATTAAGCTAATCATATAATGAAAAAATATAAGTATGTTGTCTTCCAATTTGTTTGACTTGTATCCTCCTTTTCTGAAGCTTGCTTCAACCCCTGAGGATAGAGCAATCCATACACTGTGGTATGCCCAGCTATCGAAAGTAGTTTTAACTTTCAGAAAAGATTCTCCATTTCACTCAGAATGTGCCAGTTCTCCAATCTTGAACGATCTCTGCATTTTACATTCTTCAACAGCATTGATATTCTCCAAGAGGAAAAATGCAGCAGAACTGAGATGATAGAATTCTGCTGAGGTCTTCATTATGTTTGTATGTCCTGGTATTTTCAGCAAGAGCAGGGACGTTACCATCACATTGCAAGACAAATTTCAATGTGTTGAAATTTTCAGTCTGAGGACTTAAAATCTCCACAGTTTCTGCTGGGTACAAATACTCTTTTCTGTCAAATTATGTGAGTTGCTAGATTCCACCTAAATTTCTACTCTGCTTTCAAGTGTGTGAGAGAATTTGCATGTCCTTTTGAGTCAGTTAAACCATTTGGGAGTCAGTTTATTAAGCTATTACACTAACATTCCAAATATTGATATTCAGATTAATATCATTCAAATTTTATTAAAAGTTAAAGTTTTTATTTTTATGTAAAAGTTTATATTTGTTAGTAAACTTATTTAATGACTTAATAAAACACATGTCTATTTCTGTGTTAGCGTTTTATTCTCCTTCCATTAAATCATGAAGGAAATACCCAAATTTGCTGTTCTCAGGGAGGAAAAAATCCCAGGATTATTTCTTGGAAGCAAATGAATAAAAAAGGAATTGCTGTAGTGACCAAGAATGGCACAACTGAAGGTTTCACTCATGGAGCTGGATATACGTACGTGATATATCTGTGTATTCATACCTCCTTGATTTATTGACCTATTCACCTCAAAGATTAGATACAAAATTCCAGGCTGAAAATTGGGCCTTTTGATTCTATGCTGCAGATTGTCAAATACATCTCCAGTGGGTCACACAATCTGTAACTTGCTTAACATCTGGTTTATTAAATAAAGCACATGTTGAACTATTAGGTATACTAACTCGGGCAGATGCTCACTAGATTTGTGTTGTCTCTCCTGCTTTTTTTAACACTCTTAACTGTAGTTCAGTTGATTTTTTTCAATGTTTTCCCCTCCTGCCTAAGCCATCCACCTCAAATCCTCACTGAGGTTCAAAACAACAGCTAAATCCTACTTTGCTCCTACCCAAAAAAGCCTTGTGGATCTTTTGTCTTCTGTATGCCTAGATTAACAAATGCACACATACACTCTCAAGCTCACAGTCTCGGAACTCTCTTACCGGTCCCTAAATCCTGATGTGCTGTTTATTTGGTCAGCTTTCTTCAGTGAGGGGAAAAAAAACCCTTCACCATGTTTTCCCATAGCAGAAAACCAATCAGCAGCTTCTCCACAATGCGGAAGGTATCTGGAAATCCATGCTAGGACTTAAGAGTCCTACTCTAGAAAATTCACTTAGCAGAAAAAAGAATTCTGAGAGTTTGGAATTCAACAGGTTTTGCAATATGTCATAGTACCTCTGAGGGGGCTTTTCACCCCAATGCACTGTCCACTATCACTGTCAGCAGTTGCAACTAGTGACAAAAAGCCACGCAAATGGTGGGTTCATTTTTTCTTTTGACAACTCCCTTCTATCCTTAATTTGTTCCCCATCAGTGAAGTTGGTTGTTTTCTCCCTCGCCATCCCTCTACTTTAGGCTACCAACCTCCTTCTTCCTGCTCAATTTTTCTGCCTCCTCTTTCCTTGCTCTTAAAATCAACTGTATTCCCCATCTGCAGCTAGAGGCAGTTCAGGGGGAAAGAAGCAGAAGGGCTTCAGAGAAATCGTAGTTTGTGTCTCTCTGTTCAAATGCATTAATCCTCTGCACTAGCAGGTGTAATGAGCACAGTAGCAAGGCACAAGAAAAACATAGCTGCTTTGCTGGCATTTCTGTCCTCCATATGAGTTCATTCAGGTTTCCAGGTTATCTCCTCACCCACTTTGTAGCCTTTTCTTTGACAGCATGCTTTCAGACATTTAGTGACTCCATAAACGTGACAAGCAAACGAATGAGCGTACACTCACTACATACCACAGCATGGAACAGCTTCACTTAAAAACACCATTCCTTTATTTCTAGGCAGAACATCGTGAATTCTAGAAAATGCTAAAGAAGAAATGGAAATGGTGTATTAAATCAGTAAACAATGCCCTAAGGCATACCTGTCATCAGACTTGTGATAGATTGCTTTAGGTTCATTGAAAACCCACCACTGAATCACAGAGTAGTTGATGTTGGAATGGATCTGTGGAGATTATCCAATTCAACCCCCCCGCTCAGGCCTGGAGCAAGTTGCACAGGTTCATGTCGAGACAGCTTCTGAGCATCTCTGAGGACGGAGACTCCAGGACCTGTCTGGGCAACCTGCTGCAGGACTCGGTCACCCTTTTCAATATAAAAGGGTGACCGAGCCTCTGTTCCTTGTGTTCAGAGGGCAGCTTCTGGGTTTCAGTTTGTGCCCATTGACTCTGGTACTGTCAGTGGGCACAAACAGCACCTTTTTCACACTGTCACTTCAGGCATGTATACACACTAAGATCTCTTTGGGGCTTCTCTTCTCCAGGCTAAACAGCCACAGTTTTCTCAGGCTCCACTCCCTTAATCATCTCTGTGGCCCTTCGCTGCACCCTCTCCAATATGCCGATTACTCCCTTGTACTGGAGAGCCCAGAACTGGACACAGGACTCCAGCCGGGGCCTCACCAGTGCTGAGCAGAGGGGAGGGATCACCTTCCTCAGCCTGCTGACAATGCTCTCTCCCTGATGCAGCCCAGATACTGTTGGCTGCCTTTGCCACGAGGGCGCACTACTGCCCTATCTTCAACTCGTCCACTGGGCCATCCATGTCCTTTTCTGTAATGCTTTTTTCGACCGGTTTGCCCCAGCCTGTACTGGTGCATGGGGCTATTCCTCCAAAGGTGCAGGACTTTGAATTTCCCTTCGTTGAGGTTCCTCTCTTTGCTCTTGAGATCCCTCTGGATGGCAGCACAACCCTCTGTTGTGCTACTCCTCCAGTTTTTGAAGTTCTTTAAACTTCCTGAGGGAACACTCGCCCCCAGCAGCCAGGTCATTACTGAAGAAGAAAGCCTGTTAGTTTTACTGTGGATTTCTTAGTGTCACCCTGCTGCAACAACTAATATTTTCCTACAGTTAACTGATGAAGGGACAGGGAGATCTTGCATTTCCAGAACAGTCCACAGTCAATTCTGAGGGGATCGTCATTTAATAGGCCATCTAATAGAAAATGTCCGTTAGTGGACTTTTTGCTCTTCAGGTGAATTATTTGCTCCTGAGGGTCGTATTTGACCACAGAAATTGGCAATTGTATTGAAGAAATCTAGTTCTTGCTTATATTACCTCGTAGGGTTTGGTTTCAGATTATAGTTCTGCCTCTTTTCCAAACTCAGAAGGAAAAAAGGAAAAGGAAAAAAAAGATATAAAATGCTTACCAGCACTGGAATGCTGGGCTGCCATTATTCATACCTGGTCTCACTTTGTTCCCCTGTCTTCTGTACTAGAAGGGCCATAATGCTGGGACAGGCAAGGGTTTAAAGCATCTTTTCTGATCTTGGGATGAGCTACCCGAAGGTTCTCAAGACAAAAGATAAAATTAGGCAGGAAAGCTGAGGGAGATGATGTGGGCTGAGAAAATGTAGGAAAAGAGTGACATACCAGGCTAGCTGCCACAGGAAGTGCATGTGCAACAAGTGCAGTCTAGGAACAAACCCCTGCATCACAGACCCCAGGAAATAAAACATTCTAGCAGCTCTCTGCCTTTTGCCTACTGGGAAAAGCTACTCTCCAGATAGCAGCAAGGGCAGCTCCTGCACACAAGTCCTGAAACCTGGAATATTCCCACAGCCCTTGACTTGCCGTACCTCCTAACATACTTGTGAGTTGTATGGCAGGTGTAAGTAGATTAGAATTCGATGGCAGATCAGATTTTCCTACACTTGGTATGTGTTTGATGTCAAGACCTGCATACCTTTTGTCCACTGCTTTTCTTAAAAAATCAGGACAATCATAAAAATGTTGCCCCTTCCTAATAAGCAGTGTTTATTATTTCAGAAGAACATAGACCTAGGAAAAGAATGGAAAGATGAGGTGAAAATAGCTCAAATTGCAGTTGCATACATCCATGCACTGCTGACGAACTGTGTACATTGCCCACCCTCTACAGAAGACAATAAAAAGCATAAGTAGTTTGTTTCAGAATGATTTTCTAAAGCTTTCCTCAGCCTAGTTCTATTCCTTTTAGCAAGAGAAACTGCTCCCTTTTCAGAGTGCTCAAAACTGAGGAGCTTTCTTCCACTTCAACAACTTTCTTTTACACCCTTTTTCATCTTCACCCTCTCCCTCATATTACAGAATCCACCATCTGAGAGACTTTTCTCCAGGTACACCTGGAGTGCATTGGGGTGAAAACAGCCTTTCAGTTTGCCAGAATTACAGTCTGTTTCACAGCTGAGAGGACTAATGCAATCCTTGCAGGTATGGGAAAGGGACTATGACACAGAAGCAGAGATCTTACTTCTTTACCTTGCACTGGTAAATGCACTACTGTATCCAGAACCATAAGTCATATTTTTAAAAGATGCTCAGCCTGGCCTCAGCTCTGACCCGATTTGGAGTTGGAAGGTGGACCAAAGACCTCCTGAATCATAGAATCAACTGGGTTGGAAAAGACCTTTAAGATCATAAAGTCCAACCATTCCCCAGCAATGCCAAGGCCACTACTAACCCATGACACTGAAGGCCTCATCTACACCGTGTGTGAACACTTCAAGGACGGTGACTGCAGCTCTGCCCTGGGCAGCCTGTTCCAATGCCTGAGCATCTTTTGGGGAAGGAATTGCTCCTCATCTCTATCTAAACCTTTCCTGGTGTAGCTTGAGGATGTTTCCTCTTGTCCTGTAACTTGTTCATTGTGAGAAGGGACTGACCCTACCTCACTCCATCCTCCTGTCAGGCACTTGTAGGGAGCGATAAGGTCCCCTCTGAGCCTTCTCTTCTCCACACTGAACCCCTCAGGTCCTTCAGCCGTTCCCCATCACACTTGTGCTCCAGGCCCTGCACCAGCTCCATTGCCCTTCTCTGGACCCGCTCCAGAACCTCAATGTCTCTCTTGTAGTGAGGGGCCCAGAACTGAACACAGGATTCGAGGTGCAGCCTCACCAGTGCCCAGTGCTGAGGACAATCCCTGCCCTGGCCCTGCTGCCACACTATTGCTGATACAGGCAGGATGCTCTTGGCCTTCTTGGATACACCAAAGTGTAGTCAGGCGCAGGAACAGGCTGCCCAGGGCAGTGCTGGAGTCACCATTCCTTGAAGTGTTCACAGACCATGCAGACATGGGTTAGTGGTGGCCTTGGCTGTGCTGAGGAACGGGTGGAGTTGATGGTCTTTTTCAACCCAGCTGATTCTATGATTCTATGATTTGGGAGGTCTCTGGTTTGCCCTCCAGCTCCAAATGGGGTCAGGGCTGAGGCTGGGCTGAGCTGCTCAGGGATTTGTCCACTCAGGTCTTGGAAACCCTAAGGATGAGAAGTGCAAAGCCTCATGGAGGATTTGGTCTGCTGCTTGACTGTCCTCGCAAAGAAAATGTTTTCCTTACACCCAGCCTGAACCACTCTTCTTTCACTTTCTGGCTGTCGTCTCTCATTCTCCCACCATGCACCACTGTGAATAGCCTGGCTCCATCTTCTCAGTAACCTCCGTGTAGGTGCTGGAATTTGGCATCTCTCCTCCAGGCCAAACAAAGGCACCTCCTTCAGTCTCTTCTCAAGTACTCCAGTCCCATGACCACCTGGGTGGTCTTCCACCAAACTTGCTCCAATTTATCCACATCTTTTTCACATTGGGACACACTATTCTAGATGTGGTCTAAGAAGTACCAAGTAAAAAGGGGGAGCATTGCTCTTTTTACTCTACTGACATCAGCAATAGCGTCAATACAGGCCTGGATACCACCAGGCTTATTTGCTGCCAGAGCATTCTTCTGTCATGAGCTACATGGACAGAACCATATCACCAGCATCTTCCTCCCTACTGAAATCTGAAAAACTGATTCCTCTCTACTCTTTTTGCCTTTTTCCCAGCAGCAGCCAGCGCTCTTGGAGATGAGGTATTGAGAGTCGATGAATTCATTCCACCAGTCTTTTCTTGCCATTTCCCCTCTTTTTCTCAGGCCTGGCTCATGACCAATCCCACAGGTCTCAACAAATTCTTTGCAATTCGTTCCACTCACATTTTGGGAACTTTTCGTGTAAAACTAGAAGGTACTCAGAAGATACAGAAAAAAATGACATTTATTCATGTGAACAGAACTGTAAAGCAGTTCAGGCGAAAAAAGAAGACATAGACATCTATGTCTTCAAGACTGAAGTTTAGAAGAGAGGGGAAATGAATCAGATGTTTGAAAGTGAAAAGATACTCAGCAACTGCTTGCAACAAGCAGAATGGAATTCATATAGACAACTGGGAATCTGGATGACAACACATCAGAGATGGATAGAGACTCTTCAAGTGGAGAAGTTTCTTTTTTATTAAACTTATAAACCATGCAGGTGAAAGTTGCAGTTGATAGAAGGCAGTTTTTCTATTGGGGAAAATGTTAATAATTTAAAATATATTCTCACTCTTAAAAGGGAAATTATGAAAAAAAAAAAAAAAAAAGGATTTGTAAAAAGTGGAAAAAGATCCTGTCCAAGCATTCAATTGCAATCATGTAAGTCCTGTACAATGCAAACAAAATAAGGGTCAGAATGAGAATATATAAAATATCAAAATAATCCTTGCTGAGTTTCAAGTATTTGCCCAACTTTTTAAAGACAATTTTAGTGAATTGTTTTCAACATTTTCAAGAGGAATAAAAAAATCTGTTGAAATTTTGTATTTAATACCTAAAGGCTTTTCTGCACTGAATTTTCTTTATGGGCTGGTTTCAACCAACATAAAGAGAAACATTGGGAGACTGGGATCTACCGGGAATAAAGAAGCCTGATGGTTTTGGTTAGATAGAATCCACTATCTAGTATGTGCCATTAGAACTGTATTAATTTAAGTACAATGTTTTTTAAGC
>JBCJKH010020556.1:0-10966 GCA_039877255.1 Loriculus beryllinus | reverse complement strand
CAGGGATGGGGCAGCCACAGCTTCTCTGGGCACCCTGTGCCAGCGCCTCAGCACCCTCACAGGGAAGAGCTTCTGCTCAAGATCCTCCTGTCATTAAGGTTTTAACTATTATACTGAGCTATAAACATCCAACTACATTGACAAATATTTAACGTGGTGCTTCCAGGAGAAGAGGGATCAACTTCAACTCCATCTGCCACTTGGTGATGATGGTGAAAGGCTGCTCGAAACAGACTCTGAAGAGCTCACACATTTTAATTAGGACTCTGGGAACTCCCTATTTTAAGTAAATGAGTTACGACTCCAACATATGCAAGAGCACAACAGTGTAAAGTGAACACTTTTTGTGCTAAGGAATGCACAAGCTGTTCTCCAGCACTACAGATCTCTCCTGCCTTTAGTCACTTCACTGGCAAACATCTCACTGCGGTGGGGCTGGACTCACACATACAGCACTGACACTAGAACCAAGACAGACATTCAGAGGTTGAACCATCTCAGGCTCCTCACTACAAGACTTTGGAGCCCTGTTTTGTTTGTGTAGGCTGGTGATCATTTACACTCAAGCATTCAGATCTCACTGACCACACACAAGACCCCAGCAAGTTAACCTGGCACAGGCTCCTTTTCCATGGCATTTGTACCTCTCTTCCAGCGTCAAGTATCTATCCCTCTGCTAAAGGCAGCAAGCACCAGAGCTCTCATTCCATAAATACTGTCCCACTGAGCACTGGCACCGTTATCCATGTTCCCTCGGCAGCCACGTCACTCTGCAGAAGGTGGAAGGAAGAAAAACACCTATCAGTTGTCAAGGAAGACACAACTGGCCCAAGACCTGATTTCACTGCCAACAAATCCCACAGGATAGTTTTCAACCAGAGCAATGAAGTGCTGATCACAAGGAGGACTTTGGAAGGGTGCCATGGCAGAGGAGCAGCAGGATCCCAGAGGAACGACTCTATGCCCCCAAAGAGCTACAGGATAAACAAGTTTATATATCATATACTTATATATTTACACATTTATATATACATATAGATGTATGTACATACACATCATACTACTTCCAGTAAGGCCTAAGACAAGGAAGCTGTCCGTTTCTTCTCAGGGAAAGACAAAGGCCTAACACTTGTAATACAAACTCAGATCAGTCAAGGAATGTCATGTACAGTAGTCCTGTAGCAACAACACTTAATCAAGCACAGCTTCAATATTCGTTATTCATGAGTTAACAGTAATATAGAAGCAATAGCAAGAACTGAGTTACTGCATGAGTACAGGGTTGATGATGCACATTGTGTAACGCCCCAATTCCCTCAAGCCAGATACAGATTAGACAGGATAATTTGCTTCTAAAATGTAGTATTTCATCTCATTGGAAAAATCCTGGATGTACCTCCTGACCCCAGGGCAAAAACCTGCAGCTTCTCAGTGACACAATGGACAAGAAATGGAGACCTCATAGCAGCTTTCCAGTACCTGAACTGGGCCTATAAGGATGCTGGGGAGGGACTCCTCATTAGGGACTGTAGTGATAGGACAAGGGGTGATGGGTTAAAACTTAAACAGGGGAAGTTTAGATTGGATATAAGGAAGTTCTTTACTGAGGGTGGTGAGGCACTGGCACAGGGTGCCCAAAGAAATGATAAATGCTCCATCCCCAGCAGTGTTCAAGGCCAGGTTGGACAGAGCCTCGGGTGCCATGGTTTAGTGTGAGGTGTCCGTGCCCATGGCAGGGGGGGTGGAACTGGATGATCTTAAGGTCCTTTCCAACCCAAACCATTCTATGATTCTATGCCTTTTTCACAACTTCAAAGTGATTTGTTTTCCAAAAGCAGGGAAAGGAACGACTGCAGATACCTCCAGACTGCAGATACATCACTGACGCTCTCTCCTCCAACAGCACCAGTTGCCCCATTAAGGCAAACCACAAAGATTCCCCACTTCTTAAGAGACAAGAGCCTCCATACTGTTCTCAGCCAATGCAGCTTCTCACTTCCAAACTATTTCAGCACAACCTCCTCTAGGTATAAACCTAGGACACATTTAGTTTAGTTAGTGAAACCTTTTGAGGATGTTGGGGTTGATTTGATCTGGTTTTAGAGCTGCCACAGAACTTTAAGATCAGAGAAACCCAGCCTGGTTTGGGTTGGAAGGGACCTTAAGCCTCATCCAGTTCCAACTGGGTGGATGTGGATTACAATAGATATTCTGAATGGAAACTGAAAGCATCTAAACACTAGAACCAGAATCTGGTTGGCTCTAACAAAGTGCACAAACAGCAACACATTTATTTTTCCATTTATTGGCACTTATTTGAAAAATAGCATAAATATTCAACAGAAGAGAGAGGAGTTGACTCCCACAGAACTACCAAACCCTCCACTGATGCATCTTTAGAAGACTGGAAGGAGACACTAGGAGGTTCATTCTTCTGCAGGATGTTTAAAACCCCATCTTGCCCTCACCACAGAAGAATGAACACACAGCAACTCTTTGGCACATACCCGAAACTGCAAAACCAAACTGTGCTGTATTAGAGAGAGCCAACAGACACAAAACACAAGCTTGTCCATCCACCACAGGGATGAAGGGCAGTTGGGATTTGAAAGGGAGCTGCAATCAGGAAGTTGACTATTAGAATAATTTAAGAGGAATGAAATGAGAAGTAAACCATGTCATCTCTTACTTGGACTGAGTCAAACTATTAAATACATTCTATATTCTCTCTACAATAAGGACATACGAACACTGGTCGCTGGCCCTTAGGTTACCAGGTCTTGGCACTCCAAGTTGTCCATTTCTATTCTTGATGGCTGCTGTCAGTCAAAGCTTCATCCATCTTTCACAGCAGAGTTCAGGCTTTTCTCCTACTTGGGGAAGTCTCCACACTTTTCACACCTTATTACACAGACCAAAGATGTAGTGTTTAAAAAGAAACCATTTTGCTTCATTATTAACCTCTCTGGAGGGAAGCCTTGAAACCTCACAGTACAGATGCACATACACGTGCAAACAGGGACCCAGCTGGGGAAGTTCAACTGGGTAACAGGAGTCGACAACCAAAAGGAGGTTGTCACTGGAAAACCTGAAACCAGCTGCTGTGGTGGGGTTTGCAGGTTCTCCTTCTGTTTGGGGAATTCCCAAGTTGAGATTGGGATGTCTCAACCCACTGACTTTTCCAATATAGCACAAGAATCCCAAAACCTCTAACAATCACCATCTGAAGTTTTCAACAGCAGAAATAACTCAATGCCACTGTTCGAGGAAGTGACAGCAGGAGATGAAACACAGATTAAACACGTCTGATCGCCTCAGCCTGCATAAAGGCATTCAAGATTCCTCTCTGTACTTGTCCAACAAAAGCCATGTATGGGAACAAATACTGCCTGTTAAAATACTGCGCTTCTGAAGCACTCATTACTAAAACCTCAGGATTTAATGTTTTGTTCCAAACATTATTACTATATTTCCTTATTAAAAGACCTTTAATAGAGCGTCTACCACTCTAATAAGTCATCTACATGGGGAAAAAAATGAAAGTACAAACCCCCAGAAGAATGCTCCCCACCTAATCCAAATTTAGCCACAAGAGCAGTCATGATCATCAATAAAATCCATCATATCAATTTAAGTTGGCAATTCACCAACTTGTTCTTCTGACATCTATTAGAGCACAGAATTAATAGCCAATCATCATAGAACACAAGAATCAGTTTCCCTCTCCCAATATTCCCTCTCCCAATATTCCCTATTTCATATGAAGAACAAAAAGGATAAATACCTAACACTCCTAGAATAAAAACAACTTGGTAAAAGCTGCTTTGCTGGTTTCAGACTGAGGACAAGTGTGACAGTTATCTGCTACTATACAAGCACCATGTTATATTAGTGAGGATGCTGCCTGGCAGCTGTTGGAAAGCCAAGAGTTCCACAAGGAGAATGTACATAGAATACTTGTAACTTACTCCAACAAGACAATATCCATTGTAAATCAACAGCTTGCTCACTGATGTTAGCATCAAATATGTTTGCAATTCAAATGCTTACTGTATTGTAGTAAATGTCGTACAAATCACTAGAAACGTGAATTCCTCCTCAAGGAACTATTCTGGAAGTTTTCTAGAAATCATGACATTTCTGGAAGTTCCTATGAGGAACAGAATCAGTTACACACAACAAAAAGTCTTATTGATGTCCAGCCTGTTTCCTGGTGTCCATTAGCAGACTTCTGCTTCTCAATTGATGGGTAACTTAGCCGTGAGATCTACTGGCAAAAAAGGAGATCTGGAGTCAGAAAGGGAGACTGGAGAGTCTGTATTTGTGCCAACTTCAGCTGGTGAGTCACAGGAAGAGCCTGCACTGCTCCTGTTGTCATCGAGAGCATGTGACGACAGACTGGCAATAGAGGAACAGCAGTTTAGGAGAAATGAGGTACTCCAAGTTTCCACTCACTATAAAGCCATTTTAGAGCATCTCTGAAGGAACAGTAAGCCGTGAAATAATTTGAAATAAAATGAAATAAAATGAAAAATTTTCGTGAAAGATTTGAAATAAAGCTGCAACTACACACTGCACAATCACTTCCAGACAGGCAGATAACATTCAGCCCACCTCCTTCAGCTCACCCAGGAATGGTGTACAGATTAGAAAGCATAAGGCTGAGGAATTCATCCCAAGCTTTACCCTATCTCCTACAACATCCGGGCCTAGCATATACCCAGAGGCCTCTGTCATGGGGAGAGCTGATGATAAACTGTACATACTTCAGTTTACCATTCACTAAGTATTGCACAGGACTCAGAATTACACCTGAGGTGATATATCACCAGCAATAGCATCAAAGTGCTTTTTAAAATTACCATCTCCTAAACCAAGATGCAGCCATGACCCTGCACTGCTGTGCCTATTGGGAATAGCAGTGTAAGAAAAGGCACGTTTCTCAAGTACCTTTAAAACACTGATGTTATTGTTGCCACTACTATGGCTCAAAGGTTGTGCACAGCTACGTACATCAGCTGAGAGGCAAGGAAAGAAGTGCTGTGAACAAACCTGTGTGCATAGTTGTGTGGGCACACCCTATGTATTATGAACCTCTTGACTGAAATACTAAATCAAAATCCCTTGCTATTTCAAGTTGTTATGATTTTTAACATAGTACTTTTATCTCCTCTCGGCAGGGAGGGACAGAACCAGTTTTCCTGTGTGACTAAGAGCAAGGAAAATAAAAGAGAAGGAAGAAAACCCCCAATCCACCCCCAATGGGGGTGTGCTACATTCACATTTGCTTGCAACTTGAAACTAGACTTAAGGAGTTGTCAGCCATGAGATATCTTTTCTTAAATATACTCAACTCCCATTTTGATGAAGCACATTAACAGCCTGTCTAGAAGCTGTACACTGTAGTGAGCAGTGCTGCCTGCTGACTGTGGCAATTTCACTGCTGCAAAATGAAATAGCTGTACTTAAAAAACCCCAGAACCAAAACCAACTTGAAGCACAATCATTGCTGGATGAAGAGAGACCTGTAATGCTTCTGATGATATGGACACAATAAATAGTACAGCATTTACCATCCGCCAAGGTCTGCCTGATGCGAAACCTCAGGGCTAAGCATGTTGGTGGATCCTTGGAATAATCTTTTTGGATGATCCTCTATCTCCATTACACCTTTGGTAAGAGATAAGGAATGATAAAACATTACCAGTCATTGCAACTAAAACCTACTTTCAGTGAACAGCAAACAGAAGAGAGGTTCAATCTTACACAACAGAATGAGCGTTATTTTAGATGTAAACCAGAAATTGCATGCTGAATTTTTAAAGACTGTTTCTTGGCAACATTTTAGTCCAAACTTCAATAAAATCTAGTAAACTATGAACTAAGTTTAGATATCAGGTGTTTATTCTTCAGTAGTGAAGAACAATCTTTTTGTTCCAGTTTATTCAGCTATCTGTTCACTGACTGGCTCCACCAAAGCAGAGAAGCTGACAATAAGGAAGCTTGTTTTCCTCTTGCAATCAATAAAAAGAGGGTTCAGGATTACCATTAAATTTATGTATTGATTTTGACTTCCAAATACTCTAGAAGAAGAGAGGACAGACACATGCTTAAACAGGCTACGACAGAACTCAGATAAAAGTTGTCTTGGAGCCAGAGTGTTCTGTTACGAAGGTGAAGCATGAAGATATAAAACCAGACGCAATAAAATAACCAGAAGTTAAACCTGAATAAAAACATAGGGAGATTGGGAAACATTTCCCAATAAAGAAGTAAAGGTGTCTATACAAGGTCTCTGCATCAGCTTTTGGTTCTGAAGGGTGATTATTACATGTATAGTACCTGTGTGCTGTGTTATCCAGGACTTCCAAAACGTTTTACTTGGTAATATACCAAAAAGTGTATTTCTTGTTTTGTTAAGCAGGTTACATCCATTTCTTATCAGATCTATACGACTACAGAGGAGTCTGTTGTGATCATTATGTTATCAGGGATATATATATATGATCTTTATGTTATCAGATATATAGGAGTCTGTTATGATCATTATGTTATCAGATCTATATGACTATACAGACATAATGGAAAGCCATTAGAACAGAACAACTATTAGTCTTATGGAAGAGTAAAAACTAATTTAACAATCTGTTTTAGCTCTGTAATCAGTTCTATTTATTTGGCCCCCTGTAATACCTTCTATTTCTAGGCACTCTTTCAAGTATCAGGCAATTTAACAGAATTATGAGGAAAGCTATATTCTATTTTTAATTGATAAAGTTCACAAGCTGGCCTATTACATCAGCCCAAACCAAATACTGTACCTTTTCTTTTTATTGACCCTAGAACACTTGGTCGAATGCAGTTAATTGGACTCTGGCTTCTCCTGCTAAAAGAAGGCATGTGCTGTACTGATCACTATTAACAAAGGAAGCTTGAAAACATGTAAAGCATTAACAGATGCTTGGATAACAAACTACTAAGTGGAAAACACTAAGAAAATAGGCACTGTAACAGCTTATACAACAAAAGTGTCATGTCCCCCCCTTTTTCATGTATACATAAAGTTGCATTTGTGATCAGAAATCAATTGTGTCTACAACAAATTCTGGGATTTCAAAAGCTTTACGTGAACAAGCTATGCTGACTTTCTATTATTGATATGATGTGGTACTGACCTTGAAAATCTCCATGTTGGACTTGGGCTGGGACTTGGAGGTAACCCACTACTGCTCACCAAGCTTTGCAAAGATGGCGAGAAACATTGCTGAGAGGAAGACAGCTTGTGTTATTTATGTATGAACACTGTGTCACACCCATACAGTAACAACTGATCCTTACTGGGGGTAAGTAAGCAACCCATTATTGATGCAAGCACCCAGTCAACAGGGCTGGGTATACCTAGATACTGCACTACTGAGAACAAAAAACCCCTAAAATTGGAGATTCCATTTTCGTACAGAAAACATGCAGGTTGACAAGGGTTTGTTTCACTGTACTTGGGTTAAATGGCTTTAACCTTGGGCCAGAGGGGAGGCTGAGATGAGCTCCATTCCATGACTCTGAAAACAGGCATGTACACTCCTTCCTCTTAATTCCAAGAGGAAGGCAAATAAAGAATGAGGTTTACTAACCACATATTAACAGTTGAACACTCCACAGAATTTCACACCCACAAGATGTGCATCTGCTGGTTGATATTTTCTGGTTTAGGGCTTTAGGGGTGGTTTTGTTTCTTTATTCTAGTTTCTTGTCTGCCACTGAGGCAGAAAGGAGCAGGTGGCTTCATCTTTTGCTACCAATTTAGTTGGATTTATTTAGCACTACTCAAGACAAACCCATTATTACCACATTTTGCTCACCTTCCCTATTCCTCTAGTAGGTGAAGGAGCTGGAGAAACTGGGACAAAGTCCACTTGCTTTGGTGATGAGGATTTCTCAAAATCATTGTCAGTCTGGAAACAGTACATAGAATTAATCTTAGGAGCAAGTTCTTTACCATGAAAAGGGCTGATTGGTGTGGAACTGAGTACAATTCCAAAGTTATACCCCATCATATTAATCACTTTTAGGTAGCCATTTATAAGCTTATGCTTAACAACAACAAAAAAGCCTTAAGCATCATTAGGCAAGTATCAGAATATGGAAGAAAATTTGAACAGGCAGACATCCATGCAACTTTCTTTGCATGGATGCAAAGGAACCCACTTGTATCCTCAAACGACTGATCATTCTATGCCTTGTTAGTGTGAAAAACTGCTGATCAAAAGCAGCAATATACAAACACCTTAAGTGTAGGTCAAGCTAATAAAGAAAACATTAACATGAGTCTCTAGTGTCCTGATACTGACAACAGAAACACAAATTGAAGCATGAATGCATTACCAGGCTCAAGCTCTCCTCCCATGAGTGGCTCATCTGCATTGCTACTTGCACTTCTCTATAAAGAAGAAAAGAAATGTATTGTCCCAGGCCCATAGTAGACTTCATAAAGCATTCCAGTTCACCTTGATGCTTACCTTTCATGTACTGTTTCTCTGTTCAGCAAATTCATTCCTTCTTCCTAAAAGATGAAAAATGAAAATAAACACAAAAAAAGTACTTTCCTACAGCAAATCAACTCTGGTTTCATTTCACTCTGCTACACAGCAAAATTAATCCAACTCAGTTAAGCAACAATAATCTCAAGCTCTCATCACATGAAAAGGAGTGAGGGGAAGAGGATGGGTAAGAGATGTAGCAAGAGAGACCATCACATGAGAAATGCTTATAGGTTGTTTCTCAAGCAGTGTTTTTGTTTTCATTACTATCCAAGAAGTAGTTGCAAAACTGAACAATGAAGCAAACCTTCTGCTGATGCTGGAATAACTTTATGCATGGTGTTATTTCACAAAGTGGAAACTAGTACAAATCATCCTCAAAAGCATGGCTGGATTCTTACCCTATTCTATGGATGAGTAACTAACTAGACACTTGTCATCATTTCATTTGCAATACAGTGCATTTTACACAATGCATTTGGGATCTAGTGTTTTGGTCCTAAACCATCCAAAAAATAGCATTAAAATGGATCAGAGATGTAAAAATCACATTAAACATTAACACCAAGTTAAAGTACAAACCTGACTTGATCTCCTCTTAGGTAGACACCATTCTTTCAAACTAACCGAATGCTACTCAGTCTGGTGAGTGAATGAGTAGATTCCCTAATTCAGCCCAAGAATAGAAGTTCAACAAAACATCTGCCCAGTGTTACTAACAGTAACATGGTTCAACTGTGTGATTATTTGGTAAGATTTGAAAGAAATCAGAGGTAAATCACACAGGTTCCCCTCTGTGCCAGGAAATAGATAGGCTATGGAATTCCAACTTGGGAATTCAGTAATCAAACACAAATCAGGAAATGTCACTGCTGGCTTTAATAAATGAATGGAACAAGTAGGAATACAGGTATATTTTCAAAAGAATTGGATTATCAGACTTTAACTTCATGGGATATAACACAGCCACAGTAGTTCATTCATATATAATTCAATCTCTTGCTCTCATCACACTTACATATTAATCCTACGCTTTTTTATGCAGATAAAACCAACCCTACAAATGACCTGAGTGCTTCAGTCTCTATAAGCCAGTAGATTATTTCTGTAATGAAAACAGTTATTTTCTTCAGGATTACTATGCATGCACTTTCACTATCTGAGATGGGAAGCAAAGTGCCTTCCATCCCTTCAGAGATCAGACCCTGAAAACGCTGCCTGAAGCATTAAATTGCTTTCTTAACTTTTCACCCTGTAAAAAGTCAAGCCTATCCATTGAAAACCAGCAAGCTAAAAATATATATGTATATAAATAAAACCAAGCATCTTCAAAGAAATCTTATAAACATCCTACTGTCAAAAAGTGGACGTAGAAAATGAAGGAGCCACAAGATTCTGAGCTTGTTGATTTGAAAACTTGAGTGGTTTGACTGTGGGCAGAAGCGCTATTTAAGCCTACTCAGATATCCGCCACCTCCCCAAGTGTTTGCTCTGGTACCCTTCCCCCTCTGCTCATGCTGTGATAGTACAAGTGCCATAATCTGGATAAGATAATTATACAGATGAAAACCAGCCCAGCAAGAAAAGCCCAAACTTATTCTTTTAGCCTCCTTATCCAGTCCATTTTCTGGCTGAACAGAAGTCTTGTGTCAACACGAGTGAAGGAACACTTTGCATTGGCTGTGAGTCTTTATGCTGGCACCACTGCCAAAACCTTGGTGAAACTTTACCCTAAGGGTTTATGTGAAAGGTTTCCTTTCCAAAATGTCCGTTTTCAGACTCCTCTCTCTGCTCAAATCTTCTTCTCACTGTAACATTCATGAAATTTGGAGCTATGCAGACAAGATCCAGCTTTTATGTTTGAAACACCTTGAAGTGACACTGCAGACATCGTTTCCAAGTAAAATCAACTGTCACTTGAAGGACATTATACATTAACTGCAAAAAAACTCAACCACCTATAAAAAAAAAATAGAAAATTAAATAAAACTGACCTAGAACCTGTGCTCACCTGTTTGATTTGATGAAGACGGCTGCTGGGAATACGGATAGGTGATGATGGCACAAACTGCAAAACAAAGTCATATACAACTGAGACACACTTAGAAACAGGAGAAGGGAGAGAAAGTCACAGGAATACCAGCACCCACTCCATAGGGCTATGTCAGATCAAAACCAAAGAACTGAAACATTAATAGTATATAGAAACTACACCAGTTACTTGCAAGAGCATGATGCTAGTTGGCATCAGCCTGGCTTTCACTTCTTTACAGAATAAAGCTGCTCTTAAGTAGCACATTACCACATTAATGTATATTGTTGCATAAACTTCTTCACTGAAGTGATCCAGAATATTTTAAGAGATCCAGAAGGCTCTCCAATAGATCATAGGATCCCAGACTGGTTTGGGTTTAAGGGACCTTAAAGCT
>JBCJKH010020554.1:0-13749 GCA_039877255.1 Loriculus beryllinus | reverse complement strand
AGGCTCAGGCACTCAGGATCACCTCAAAGCAGAGTAGCCCTTCCCTCCTCAAAAGGGTAATACCTGTAATTCTGGAATGGGAATCCAAGCAGTGCTGTCCATGTGGCACTGACCACAGTCAGGTTGCCCCAGTGGTGGTTTAACAAGAAACAAAGGCTGTTTGGTGACCATTTAACTAGACAAATCAATAGTTCCCTCTCAGCTGCAGACCTTGGCTGAGTTCTAACCTTCCTGTCCAAGGGACACTGTGCCATTTGAAAGTTGTCTTTCAGAAAGAACCTGTCTTTCCCCAAAACAACCCCTTCAATTATTCAATGTCAGGGCTGTTTCCAGATGTTTTTCCACCTTTGTTGTCTTGTGCTTCACTTCCCCACACAGGAGGATTTCTTAGCACTTAGTACTGGGCATCAGTTGTCCTGTACCTTGTCTTGCCAAAGACTGACAAGGAAAAGAAACCGAGTTGTAGGAAGTGGGCTGCTCCCAGCCAAACCCTACTCATGGTGGGGTCAGGAATGGAAGGGCAGAACACCCACCCTGCAGTCTGGAATCACGAAGTGGTTGGAGGCTTTCAGGAGGAAGTCTGAGAATCACTGGAAAATGAAGATGCTAATGGAATTTTGCAAACCTTTTGCCAAAACACGGATCATCCTTTGATGGGAAGTGCCAGATTCCTTCAGGAGTCACCTTCAGAGCCTCCAGAGACAACCTCAGAAGGAGGGTCTTCCATAATGAGGGTATTTGAAGGCCTCCTGTGTGTCACAGGGGACAGCTCAAGGGCGCTCCAGTCAATTCCATTATTTTGAGTGAGGAAATTCATTTCTGGCTGAAATTTCCCAGCATGAATTTTCTGTTCTCCTGATTCAAGAGGGTTGGAATTGGATGATCTTAAGGTCCTTTCCACCCCTAACTATTCTATGATTCAGGATGAAAACCCTGTGTAACTCTCAAAGCACCAACCGACTATAGGAGCCTGTGAGTGACGCGCAAAGAGCATCTCTGCTCTCCTCGTGCTTCACATGCACATATCTAAAGAAGCCAAAAAGGTCTCGTTGCTGGAGCTGAACTGAAATGTGTTTTTGGAAATGACCTCTTGTTTTGAGGTGTCTTAAGTGGGAGTAAGGTTCTTATGGGGAAAGAGGCTGCAGCTTGGGAGCTCTTGGGAGCAAGAGCTTTCGGGAAGAGTCTGCAATTCTCCTTGGGACTGTTAGAAAACTCTCCCCTGCTGCTGCTCTCTATGGGATTTAGAATGAGCTTTCAATAAACTCTGTTAATTTTCTATAAACCCACATCAAGTGCATTCACATTAAATCCTGCAGCACTTCTGCAGGCAGCTCCAGGGAATGATGACGTGGACTTCTGCCAAAAACAGACTCAGCAAGTGAGACTTCCCACTAGAGCTGGTTCATAGAGCACCAAGATGGACAAGACCCTATCTTGCAGCCCAGCCCCTCCTCTGTTCTGAGCCAAATACATGCCTCTTTGTTCTCTGCTTTGCAGAGGTTTATTTGACCAGAATAGAGAGGTCTTGCTTTAAAATGGGTGGGCATTTCTTCATTACTGAGTCAGCAAAGAAGACACTCTTGCCCTCCCAATGAAGGAGATATCTGTGCGGTGCTGATAGACTTTTCTTTCCTACATTGCATCCCAGCACCTTCATGGAGCAGACAGCAGTTGTTTGCCTGCATGATATTCCACCTCCAGAGCCAAGAGCAAGCAGATAATCACAGGAGAATGACCATGGAGAAGCCCACCCAGTGCCATCAGCCCAGCTTGGTCCTTACTGCAGTGCATGGGGAGGACAACTATTGGTGTAGGTTGACTTGAGCCAGTTTTAAACCATCCAGCTTGGGCATCAGTGCAGCTGGAGCACGAGGAGCTTCAGCAGGGGCTGTGGAAGATGAGAAAGATGACTAATCCTTGTTGAGGACCAAACTGCCCTAACACCTTGCTTATACTCCCCATGTAAGCAAACAGAAAGCCTTTGTGACACTGAGGTATAGCCACACTATTTCACTGCACAGCATGGGTGAGAGTCTAAGCCTATTGCCTTGCATGATGCCAGATTTTGTATCCTATCTAGGTGTGGCTAACTGTTGAGCTGTGTTTTCAGATGATGCCTTTGCTGTATTTTAAACAAGCCATTTTCTTTCTAGGTGTTTTGTTTCTATTCCCTGCATCTGCACTTGTAGTTATTTCTACCCTTTCATCATCTTTAGCCTGCTTTGTATTACAATAACTTGCACATTACAGGAGCTGGAGGTGGCAAAAGCATCATCTTTTGCTGCTTTTCAGTACAAAGTGTCATGAATCCACCTAAGCAAACGCACACTGACTACATGCATGGTACCAAACCCTGACCCACACACCAGAGCCCCTGTCCTGCTTCTTGGTGGGGAAGGAGTTAATACACTTGTCTTGCACAAGCGAGATTGGAACTAGCCTGGGCTCAGCTGGAGGGAATCGCTTTATCAGGAGAGGCTGTGAGGTAGAGAAACTCTTAAAAGACTCTGGCAGAGCTGGAGCTGGTGGGGAGTTGTGTTGCTTGGACCTGGGAGCAGGAGCATGTTGTGAAAGCCTTTGTTAATCTCTTCCAGGGACGGGTTTCAGGGCTTGGTGGTCATCATTAAGGCTGGGTTTTTGAAGGTGGTGGCAGGCAGGGGCAGAGCAGCACCAAGAAAGGACTTTCCAGCCATGAACAACTTTTGATGTTGATCTGAGCAGGAACAAGCTGAAAACCTCCATGTTCTTTACACGATTCTATTCCCAAACCAGAGTGGTTTGGGTTGTTTGATTATTTGATAAAATATAAAGGTTTTTTCAAAGACCTAATTAGGTGTTTTGGGTTAATCTGTGGTTTAGTTTCAAATAGATAAGAAAAAGAAAGTATCTGGGATCAGGTAAATACTGCTTTTCTTTTATTCCTTAAACTTTCCCCTTCTCGTGTGGTACACATGAGCAATAGTTCTGCTAAGCAGAGGGTGCTTTTTTAATCTAGGAAAATTGAACGTCTAAATATAGTTTAAGAATAAATCACTGCTTGGACTTGATAAGAGTCCCATTGAGCAGGACCAAGGCTGCTGGATGGGCACAGCCTATTCAATAGATCCAGATGGAAATCCCAGCCTCTTCACGGAGAACCCCAACAGAGTCATTTACTAGAGTGAGCATTGATCCATCACTCAGGAGTCCTCTCCAATCCTGCCTGGAGCTCATGGTCTCTCCTTGCAGCTTCAAATGACCGTCTTGTCTCTTATCACACATTATAGTGGTCCCAGCGTTTGAAGGCTGTCTCAAACCCAACTCTTTATATGTAGGATGAAGTTCATCTGCATTGCCATTTTGGCTGCGGTTTGGTTTGATTTTGTGGCTGTTTTACCACTGCTCTTCAGCTCCAGCTCCAACTTTTTCCTGACGTGCCAAAAAAAAAGGGAAAAAAAAAAGAGTTTAAACATATTTTGCAGTTAAACCACTTTTTTTTTTTTTTCATGTTGGCTGGTTCCCACTGGGCTGAAAAGCAATAAAAAGTCAGGAAGAAGTATGGGCTCCCCTCTCAGCTTTGTCATATGGATGAATAGCACAGTAAAAAGCGCTGAATGCTATCGGTTAAAACGAACTTGCTGCTCTTCCAAGTACATTTTGCAATGCTCTGATGCAAAGGGGTGGGGGACTGGATGGTGAAAAACCTCTCTGAGAGATGGATCCTTTGTCGGGCTAAAGATTTTTGCATTAAAAAGGAATTCTGGTTATAATCACTCTGCCCACAGCGATGTTTTCAGGCCTCCCTCCCTCAGCTCTTACCCCCCTCACTTGTCTGTGGCACTGAAATAAATCTCCAGGTAATGTAACTTGCAGCTAGGCTATCTTTGAGCATCTTGGAGGCTCTGTCAATAAGAGGCCAGACAAGTAGTGCTGGAGTGTAAAAATCCTCTTATTATCTCCCTTCACAGCCTTTCCTGGGCTTTTCTCTCCCTTGTGTTCTTCATCAGGTCCCTGATCATGCTGATAAAGGAGAAAACAGAAGATGTAGAGGGGAATAGCAAGAACAGGTGACAAGACCTTGTGGCATTTCTCATTTGCATCTGGAAAATGCTCCGGTCTGGAATGTTAATATCTAATTGCAGATTAAAGTAGATGAGCAATTGCTGGAGAATTTGCCATCAAGATATTCAGATACTTAGAAATGGCTTCTTCCTCAGGGTTTGATCTCCTATTGTTGAGCAAGCTGAAAGCAATTCACTTCAGGAGAAAGCAGGCTCCATTGTGTGAGATCCCTTTCCAGCAGCGGCAGCAGGACTGAAGCTTTCAATAACCTGGGTTTCTCTTTTCTCTTTTCCTTTCTCTCTCCCCCTCCTTTTTCTTCTTAATCAACCAAACTTTCCTGAAGAACATCTCACCCTGATAAGATGGTTAAGCCTGGCCAAGAGGGATACATGGTTAAACCCTCCTACCTGCATTAAGGCTTTGCTTTGAGTCAGGCTGCTCAGGGCTGGTCCAATGGATCCCTGAACACTTCCAGGACTGGAGCTTCATCCAAGCTCTATTCAGCAACTCTTGTTGTGAAAGTTTGAACTCATATCTAGTTGAAATCTCCCTTGTTGCTCCTTGTGACCGATACCACTCCTTTGCTTCAGGAAGAGCCTGGCTCTGATTACACTGAAATCTAGGTTGGAGAAAGGGTCTGACTTGTGGAACTTGGTGCTACATAACAACCACAGAGGGCAACAGCTCTGGAGGATGCACAGGGTGATAAACAGATAGCAGACGTCCATAGATAAGCGGATAAAATGCTTGCAAGGGATATAATCCCTTCTGCTCCTGGTGATAAGCCGGCTGCTGAATGACAGAGGCAAGGAGGGAAAGCTCTCTGGGAAGATTGTTCCAAACCTGGTGAATTTAAGGCATGGATACTTGCAGAACTGGTTGTGGCAGCCTTAGAGTTGTTAGTTGTTATCTCTGGAAGCACTAGAACATTAGAAAAAGACAAGGAATGCCTAACTTTTAAAGATATTGGGAACATGGGAAGAAATGGGGAACTATCAACCCACTGGTTTAACTTCAGTCCGTGAAAATTCTTGACAGGAAGATATGAATGTGCCATTTACAGGTATCTGGCAGGTGCCAATGAGAAGAGACTCAATGATGATGGATTTGTCAAGGACACCCTTCTTTAAACCCCCCTGTGACAAACCAGAAAGCAATATGCCTGGGGATGATGGACTATGAAGGTGAACTGGGTAGAAAGGGTTCTAAGTGAATGTAAGTCAGTGATATTAAACTACTATAAAAGCAGCAAACATCATTTCAGGTTGTATAAGAAGGAAATGATGCAGGAGATGGGTGTTGATGCCAGGAAGCAGTGGAGCTCCATGGCCAGAGGGGTTACTGCATGGGAAGGAAGTCATTTGAGGATGGGATAGAGATCAGGGCGAAGCAACAGAAAGAGAAGGTGAGAGCTGAAAGACATAATACCCAAGGCAAAAAGTAGTCTAGAAAAGAAGGGAAGTGGAACATCAGTCTGGGTAATGCAAGGCTTGCCTGTAGAGCCAGATGTGGAGGGACTTCATAACAATTTAGTTTATGCCTGGGTCTTGGATTGGACTGGAAGCTTTAGCCAAAGACAGCGCCTGAGAAGGACAGCTTGGAGGAGACCTGGGAGAGGAGAGGGATGGACTTATCTGTAGACTGGGGAGTGGTGTAAATAAAGCTTAGGGTATACCAGGCTCTGCATCATTGATGACTGCCCTGTGTGGCCCCCAACATCTGCTGCTTCACTGCAGCAGGATAGCAGCAACCCTAGTGTTTAATTTAATAGGTTTTCTCTTGTTGAATGGCTCCTGCTGCCTATGCAGGACTGATAGGAAAAGTGGGGGTGCCAGAGCCATGGTCACCAGGGAGGTGACACAGTGGAAGTCTGTAGGGTGGGATAACTGAGTCCTCACCCTTGTCAGCATCACAGCTGTTCTGCAGCACTGGATGGAGATGGGTTGAGCAGAACCTTTGCCCTTGGTTCGTTTGCTGGGGTTTGGAGTCTTGTTTTCTACTCTAAAGGAAATAGATTCTCCGCCATCACTCTACTACCGCATCTCCCTGGTTTTCTAGGTCAGGAAGTGAAGAGGCATAGAAGGCGGCATTCAACAGCCTAGCAGCAAGGCCAGAAGCAGCATTTCCACCAGAGAGCAGCAGGCAGCAGGGAAAAGTCCCGTTGGACCATCCCAAATGGACCCTCAAAGTCCAAAGAGAAAAGCATGCAGCTGCAAGCAGTCAGCATAGGCCTGATCCATCCTGGATTGTCTCTGATGAGTGTCTGAGCAGCGTTTCCTACACAGCATCATTGTCTAATAGAGAAATAGGAGCTCCTGAGAGCTGATGCCCAGGAGAGGAGCAGAGAGAGGGCTCAGCCTCCCCCTGCTCCTTGGCCCGCTGGCAGGACCAGTGCCAAGCAGCCCCGTGCTGCTTCAAAGAGCCAGGCAGAAGGAAATTATTCATGTCAAGTGAGTGTGAAATGGTGTGCAGACACTCAGCCTCCTATTGTCTGTGTCCTCGGATGCCTGCCAAGCCCTGGTGCCTCCGTGAAGGCGCAGGGAGGGAGCCCGGCTTGGTTGACGTCTGCTCTACTCAAGCTACAGGAGAACAAGGCTTCAGTGCAATGCGCTGCTCTCCTTCCCTCCCATCCATGGTCGTGCTGGAGATGTCAGCCTCCGTTAATCATCGAATCACAGAATGGTTTGGGTTGGACAGGACCTTAGGATCATCTGGTTCCAACCCCCTCCCATGGCAGAGCTTCTCAGGACTCCTAGTGGCAATTGGCCACCTCCAGATTGCAGCATGCTTAAGTCTTGATCCCAGCTGCTGGCGCTCCACCAGAGAACCCACCAGGAGTGTTTGTAATCAGCTCTAGGACAGCATGAATTGAAGAATGGAAAGGATTTATGGCTTGAGGGGGCCTTCACCTCTCATGACACCAGGCTAGTGAGCCTGTGGCATCCCTTGACCTAAGGAGCATGGTGGAGACCAAAAGAAACCTCCAGCAAGACTTAGAGGAACAGAGAAGAACACGGGGCTTCTACATTAACTGAGGGCATAATATCCATACTGATGAAGAACTGGCTTACAGCATAGCTAATGTACAGTGTATGTAGCTACCCTAACATATGCTAAGTCATCAAACCCATGCCATTTTAAAAATATCCGTTGTGCCTGCAGTGAATACAAGCCTGTGTTTTATATGTGCTTTACCAAGGAGCACTTTCAGTCTCATTTTAAAGAAATCCAGGAAAGATTCTGCTTTCTGTCACCCAAGGGCAAGCCTCAGTATCAAAAGAGATAACATCCGTGGCTATAAACCACTCTGTATATTTATCCAGACTCTAAAGGCCAGTTTTATAACTTCAATCTTGGTTTACTTTTCAATACTCTTATCTTTTTTGGGGAAATATATAAGGATTGGTTTTTGGAACATGCAGCTTTGTGGAAAATATTTAATCAAAGCCCTTAATTTCAAGCTGTAAATGTAGTGCCAGTGACAGATTGGAAAGCCAGGAACCATTTGGTCAGCGTACAACAGCTAACAAGAGTGTTTCAGCAAAAAGACAGGGAAGAAAAAGTGTATAGGGCAGTGTTTTAGCACAGACATGACTTTTATTGCGAAGAATTAAACCTTTCATAAAATGCAGGGGGGAAAAAGGAATGCAGGAATGTGTTATCAGATCCATAAGGCATATGATACAAATCAGGCTTCTTTATTATAATTCTTTCTCAATGTAAGAAAAAAGGTCTACTTTAAATCAGCCCAAGGAAGTAATCTGTTATTCTTACTGAGAGTAATTCTGCCTCTAAACACGTTGAAGACTTCAAACAAAGCCAAACAGAGGGCTGGAAAGCAGTCTCTGGAAGACGTTAGTTACTCCTGTTCAACTCATGTTTCCTCTTGTCGCTGTAAAGCTTGGCTGATTCCTTAAATGTTTGAAATGACAAGCTTCTCTGGAGATGTGCAGTCGCAAGGACTGTGCCTCTGCATAGAGACACTCACAAGATAACTTCCCTATGCATTTGCTACATGAGTGGTGAGATGCTTTATGTACAACGCGGCAAGGTCAGACGATGCTGCAGTCGGGTACCACTCCGGCAGTAGATGAAGCATAGAGTATTTGTATTAATTGGGGAATTAGTTATCTGTCAAGAGGCACCTCACTAAACATAGTTAAGGAAAAAGAAGGCAATAACTTCTGTAATGACTGCTCAAGTTTAAAGGCACTATTGAAGAATTAATTAAATTAAGAAGCCTATTTTGAGAGCTGCAAGACTTTGAGATAAATAAAAGTAAAGGTTGTTTCGACTTATTAGGAGCAGGGTTTCGGTTACTATTAAACCCTGATGAAACTACAAGAATGACTCAGAGAATTGCCTGAACAAAAGAAGAACTCTTGAGATGCTCCAAGAATTTCCCAGTGCAAGAACAAAGGCAATTAGGAGTGTATTGCACAAGGCATTGAGCAGATTACATATTCATGAGCTGAAAGCATTACCAGGTCCTTCCCCCACCACCAGTGAAGGGCTGACAGCTGTTAATTTTATATCGAACGTCGTGTTCCCCTTTCCACAAAGTGATGGGATGAGGTGGGGGCTGAAAACTCTGAACTGAGCTAGAAAGCTCATATTTGCTCATCCTTTGCTCCAGGTCCTCAGTGTTCAAATGGGACAATTAGCAAAGCAAAGCCTGGGCAGGGGCGACTGCAGCATGGTCTCTGCACAGCCATATCCTCCCAGATGAGATGAAGCCATAAAATACCCCTGCGACCTTTGATTTCCACTTTTCATCTCATTTAGGCAGGTATCAGAATGCTTTTCTAATTCACAATATTGAGAGCTTCTGCAGTAAACACCAAATGGGTTAGAAATGTTTCCTTGCAGGTGAGAGACCAGCTAAATTCGTGTCACGGGGCAGGATAGTGCAATTTTATTCAGATGGAAGAGTTTTCATATTCTTTGCTGTGCTTTTCTTAAGGTGGATCTTGCTACGGTTGCTTCTGAATAAGTGACTTAAATATTTGCACTGGATTCACAGGGTTTACTTGAGATTATTCACGTCTCTTAATGCTAGCAATTTAGATTATCCCTGATATACCAAAATAGGATTTGCAAGACTCCCCCGTCTACATACAGACAAAGCATGTCTGTGCCTTGTTTTTTATTTACCATTAAAACATGATTACAACTCATTTTAGGAAAAAGGTATTTAGATCCCCTCCAAGGATAAATCCACTCTTGCCATACATAATGTCTGTTGCAAAGTCTTCTCAGAGAGAAGTACAGAGCATACTGTAAGTGGAATAATCATCATTTATTGTCTATGACCTCCTTTTGTTCACAGTTTGCTTTTGCTTCCTTTGGCAATAAAATAGCCAAAGAAATGGTCAATCCCAAAACTTGTTGTGTGTGTTCCTTATTGGGGTGACTTTTGAGGAAAGGCCAAATACTGGCATCACAACTTTGAACTGCCATCGAAGGTGATTTTGTAGATGGGGCTCTCCTTGTGCATCTTGCTTTCAGCAGCTTCTGAGGCAAAGCTCAGTAGAGATGGAGCAGAGATGGAGACATCATTGCTACTCCCATCCTGAAGGGTCCCTTCCTTCTGGAAAGAAGGGGATATTCAGCACCTGCAGCTAAAGAACCCTTCGCCTGCCATTGGAGTGAATATCAAACATAGCACCACTTGTGTTGGGGGGAACCCCACATTCAGAGGACAGTGCTACCCAGTGCCCCTGCACTAGGTAAAGCCACACCTGGTAATTTCAAAGCCTGGCCACGCCTTGATATGGGCATGATGGATCTTTGGGGATAACTGATCTCACTCTTCACTACAGACTGAATTATGGACATCATTTGGCAACGAGATGCATGTGTGTGCCCTCAACCTGATGTCAGGCTGGGAGCACTAATGGGCTCTAATGATCTCTAACTAGCTCCACCTGCCCCAGCCACCACAGGGGGTATTTAAGCCCAGACTCAGTATGTCCTTTCCTTTTGGGCTGTGCATGGGGCTGTTTGCAGGTCTCTCATGGCTGTGCTGCTTCTCTTGTGTCTTGCCCACTCACTGGCTTCCTGGATGGATGATGTTGGACTTGCTTTATCTCTACAAACATCCCTGATGCTGTGAGCTGCCAGCAGTTGGCCCCACTGCCTTGCTAAGGTAGGATGGGATGGGATAGGATGGGGACTACAGCAGCTTCTCAGCTTTGGGCCCTGAGGGAGAAGCAGCCTTTGTGGCATCTTGATGTTAAGTTCAGAAGTGCTGCTTGCATTGCTGGTTGTTGACCAGAGCACCTTAGAGGGATGGGTTGAGCAGAGAGGCAGAAACAAGGCAAAGTCAGCAACATTGCAGCCATGAGGTGGGGCTGTGTCAGGGCAGGGAGCTCCAGGTAGGCTCTTCCTTGTAAACCAATGCTGCACACTAGAACTGAGCCTTTCAAACCACTTTCTCATGTCCAGTCTTTCTCTGTGGAGGTATGTGCCCTTCATGGTGCCCTCCAGATGCATTAAGGAAGTTTATCCTAGTGCTGTGAGCCCTCCCTGTGAACCATCTATCTGATCATGACCCTTTTGTTGTGCTCATCCTTCTTTGGCCATAAGGTCTACCAAAAGACACCATCTCACCTTGCTTTCTGGGGTGCATGGGTTAGGAGAAAGCTCCATCACAGGAGAGCAACTTCTCAACCTATTGGCCTGTATGGTGGCAGCAAGAGCTGTGGAAGGTGAATGCTGTATGCTTTGGGTTTTTATATGTGTGTGCTTGAAGGGGGTTAGAGGAGTAACTCATTGTCTGCAAACTCAGTACTTGCTTGCTGCAAGACTCTGCTTGTTCATCACTGCTTTTCTCTCCCCTTGTGCTCCCTTTGCTTGTCTGCGACTCAGATGCTCTCCCTGGAGTTGCTGCCAGCGCTGATCCCTGCAGAGAGCTGCTGCTCCAGCACCACAGGGCCCCCGCACCCACCAAGGACCACATGTACCCTGGTAACAGCCACCAGCATCCACCTACAGCTCTCAACCAGAACAGGAGCAAGGTAGGAACACTGCATCTCCCTGCTCTGTGCTGTTTGCATTGCACTGCGCAGGGTGTGCAAACATCCTCTTTGGCATGCAGGGACATTGCTTGTGCCTGTGCAAGTGGGTTAAGTGGGGCAGGAGCTGCTGTTTACTGTGTGCTCATAGATGATACCCAGCACTAAGGGCTGCTCTGCGCAGTGCAAGACAAACAGTGGGTGAAATGCACAGATTTCAGCTACCAGCTCGTGTATTATATTGTGTATCATATTCCTGAGAGGTGCCAACAGAGGGCATCCGCTGCCAGACATGCAGTCTTCACATTCCCTGCTCCAGCCCCTTTGCCTGCATTTAGATAAAGAGCATCTCAGGTCTTTTATTCCTTTCCCATTTAATATTAAGAGTTTCTAAGCAGATGAGCTTTTTTTCAGCGAATGCCTTCACTTTCCTTAAGGAAAGAAGAAGGAGGGGGAAAAAGAATAATCCACATCTGTATTTTCTAAGTCAAGGAAGGACATTGCTAATTGGTGTCTAACACAGTGTGGTTCAGTGTAAGGGAGGATGCCCTGTGGTCTTCTGTGGCTGTAAACAAGATCAGCAGTGCTGCTGTGCTGATGTTGGAAGAGAGTGGGAGATTTCATTACAAGTGTTCTGGCTTTGGTGGGTTTAAATAGTTGGGTCTATTTATTGGTGCTTATTTCTGATGTTGAACTTCCTCTTTTCATGTCTCTTGTGTGGATGGTCAAAAAGAAATCAAACTCCTAAAGCCTGCTGCTCCCTCTGGTAAATACATAGGGATGTTTGGGCAGTGGAGCAGCTCACTTTGAGCACATTGTCACTCTTGTTTCATTCAGACCTCACACCAAAATATCTGGGGTGTTCAAAGGTCTGATAGTAAGCTGGTGAATCCAGTTTTGACTGGGGTAGCAAAGGCCCCGAGGCAAGAGCTGGTGTTAGGCAGGGCTCCCATGACTGTTAGGGATAGAGGAAGTCTTTATCAGAGGCTTCCTCCCTAGAAATGAAAGCAGCAGAAGGTTAATAGGTGCAGAGGATGGGGATTTGTGCCTCTAAGTGGGCTAAAAATGGTGATCAGTCTGTGCTTGGGTGATGATTTAGGTGTAAAGGGATGATTCCAAGGGATAGTTATCAATGGAAATAAAGATAGGGCACAAGATGCTTTCTGCTCCTCTTAGTTGTGCGTTTCTTTTGACTCAGCCTGAATGGAGTGTGACCTCTTTGAGACCAAGCTGAACCTTTGCAGTGATGGGGCTTAGAACAAGGATGTTCTGTTCTAGGGTTTCCTGTGGCTTTGCACAAAAATGGGGCAAACGCTTAAAGAAGCAAGGATGGCTGATAGGCCTGGTTAAGTGTCCTGGGTTCAGCAGCACCAGTAATTTTTCTCCTTCTTAGTAGCTGGTGCAGTGCTGTGTTCTTGACTCCCGCCTGGGAACAGCGCTGATAACACCAATGGTTTTAGTTGCTGCTCATTAATGTTTATTCTGACCAAGGACTTTGTGAGTCTCATGCTCTGCCAGGGAGGAGGGGAAGATGGGAGGAAGCAGAGACAGGACACCTGACCCAAACTAGCCAAAGAGGTATTCCATACCACAGCATGTCCAGGGTAGAAACTGGGGGGCAGTTACCCAGAAGGGCAAGATCACTGCTTGGTTGGGATGGGTATCGGTCAGCGGGTGGTGAGCGGTTGTATTCTCTTCCCTTATTTCCCTTATTATTATTGGTGGTAGCAGCAGTGGTTTGTGTTATACCTTAGTTACTGGACTGCTCTTATCTCAACCTGTGGGAGTTACGTTCTTTTGATTCTCCTCCCCATCCCTCTGGAAGGGGGGGAGTGAGAGAGCTGCTGCGTGGTTCTGAGTTATGGCTGGGCTTAAACCGTGACATTAGGAAAGTTGTCTGTGCTTAGGAAAGAGCTGTCTCTGTCTCATGAAGTTAAAGCTGATCCAGGCTGTGCCATCTATAGCTGGTCTGGTTGTGTCTGTTCTAGACCTGGTTTAACCCTTGGTATGGAGCATACCTTTTACCTTCCAAAAAGTGTATACATGCTCACATATGTGCATACAAGTGCTTAAATGCATGAACAGGATCTTTCTAGAAAGGTATTTGTTTGCTTTGATTATTTAACTGAGGGTTTCCAACTGGCCACTGAAAAATCAGTGTGTAGGTCATCTCTACTTCACATAACACATTGAACAAGGGCCAGAAACATAAAGCCAAATTTGATTTATGGACTGCCATAGAGATTTCAGAAATTTATGATTTGATTAATCCATCCCATATATCTCTTCCTTTATTACTGGTAATTCATGTGATCTATCATTGCCTTCTGAGCAGTAACTTGGCTGCCTGATGCATGTCAATGCCTTCTTAAGGGTTAAATCCTATGGTGCACCAAGCAGACAATAAACTGTTGTGATCTGCTGGTTAAATATGTATTCAGCAGTACTGGAGTCTGACTTACCCAATAGATTTGTTCCCGTTTACCAAGTGAGTATGTATTTAGGACACGTAGAGTGTGCAGAAGAATGCTGTGGGGAGGGCGACTGGAAAAAAATCTCTGCAAAACAGATATGCCAGGGTGGCCAAAGCTTGCACAAAATGAACAGGCATTTGCAGTGCTCCTAAAGATACATATATGTATGCTAAAGCTATAGACCTGTTCTTACACAGGGGTGACAGTCTCTACTAGCA
>JBCJKH010020553.1:0-10175 GCA_039877255.1 Loriculus beryllinus | reverse complement strand
AAAGGAGAAGTTAGAGAAAATTGTGCGTGAAGATGATCCCTGGATGGTGGTAAGGTGCACTTTTTTGTCATTATCCTGCTCTGGCTTTTCACTGACAAGAAATTAATTTCCCCAAGCTGTCTGTTTTACCAATTACAATAATTGGTCAGTGATCTCTCCCTGTCCTTATCTTGGCCCACAAGCCTTTGATTATATTTTCTCTCCCCAGTCTAGTTGAGTAGGGGAAGTGATAGAGCAGCTTGTTGGGCACCTGGCATCCAACCAGGGTCAACCCACCACAGAGTCTCAGATCTTTCGATAAGGAGGCAAAACACGTGCTTAATCTCTGACATTCGAGTATGAAATTGTTTAAAGACAATACATGTGATTGGCTTACCATTCTAATACATAAACACAGAAGCGTATGTTGTACCTAATTATTGCATAACTGATATTGCTCATGTTTGCAACTGCCATTTTCTTGACAGTCACCTTAGCGTAGAAATGCAAGATTTGTGTGAAAATAAGAAAAAGAGGAAGAGGTAGAAGAAGATGAAGAGGAAGAGGAAAGAAAACATAGAGTCAGCTTTGGTTTCATACGAAAACTTCCATACAAAGGGCAATTGGAAGCGTTTTTAAAGTCAGGACATAATTCTGCTCCTGCTTAATAAAATTATTCCATAGTTACATCACAATGACTATGTATAGCAGCTATGAAACAAGTAATATTAATACCATGCACATTGAAATGTGTTTTCTTAGGAAAAGAAAGGCTTGGATATGAGAATAATCACTAGTCAGCTTTTTACTACCAGAATAGGTCATTCTACCAGAGTACTTGTACAAGGGAAAAAAAAAAAAATAAAAAAGAGAACAGCCAAAAAAAAAAAAAATAAAAAAGAGAACAGCCATGTTGTGGTTGGTTTTTTTTTTTTTTTGGTTTTTTTTTTTTTTTTTCTCTAAAGGCAAATTTGATTTGCCATTTCTCTTATCCTACCTCTATCTCTGTCCTTCAATATGTTATGTCCTACATTACATCTGGGATTCATTGGGTCCTCTTCTCAAACTGCCCTCCAGCTTGTGCTATATCTATTCTTGCTATGGATTTCCTTTCTCCATGTGTTTCAACATCTTGTCTCTTCTCTTTCAGATTTTTCTAAGAGGCCATCTGCAATTCAGCATATTCTTTAGAGAAGCTAACTGCTATTGACAAGCACAAAAGTCTTTGAGCAAGTTGTCACAAGTTATCTGGACTCCAGGGACTAGCTCTACCTGCTTTTGAACACTAACAATACAAAATAAGCCTTAGTGTTGCTTTTGTCAGGAATCAGTGATAAAGCTAATTAAAAGTGCAGTCTGTCTTTCTCAAATTACTCTGTAAGGTCTTTAGGACAAGGTCACTTCTTGCACTTAAGCTCTTGGCAGCAGAGCTGCAGTCAGATAAACAAGTGTATATCTATGGTTGATAACAGTCATATCAGACACATCGCTTATGTTTTCATCAGCAACAAAACCATAAGATTTTATTTTCAGTTAGATTAAATTATGTGCAGTCACACCATCTGAGACAAAGGTTAAATGTGAGCTCTATGTCAGGACCACATCATGTCTCTAAATGGCTTAGGAAGGAACAGCCTCCTGATGGTTGAAAAGTACACGTATATGGGATAGTTATTTTTGTTTACCATTGCCAATAGGATTTAATCCTTTGTAGAAACTGAGTTAGAGTAGCTTTTAAATACTTCAAAATATGAAGACTCAGAAACAGTAGTAGGCATGTCTGTATATATTCTTAAACATGGGAATAGAGAAGGCAACAAGTGAACTCATTAGATGTGTGAGCTATGAAGGCAGAAAAAGTTTATGGTTAAATTGAGTTCCAGAGCAGCTAAAGTAAAAGCTTTTCAGGTTTTCATTTTAGTTCTGAACAAAAGTAAAATTGAAACAATTAATAGCAAAGAAAAAATATCCACAAGTTCTATAAAAATGATCACATGAAATTTTGATTGTGCTTGAACACTTGGTTTAGAGTAGCAGCAACTACCCTCATGGTTAAAAATATTATGGATCATACAGAAAGTATAAATATAGTACATGTATATGTGTGAAGACAGATTTTTTTTTTTTACTTTCTAAATGTCTGCAAATTTTCCATTGTTCTGAGAATTATCCAGATGTTTTTATGACTCTTCTATTCAAAAACTGAATTGATGCTATGTTTATTTGAAGTGGTCTACATTTTCCTCTGGCATGTCAAAGAGAACTGAGAGATACATTCCACTCTACTAAATTTGGAGGGCTGTTTTATTTCTGTTTGTTTATGCCCCATCCATTTCCAGCCATATCACTGACGGCTACTGAGGCTCAGTCACACTAGTGACTAGTTGGGAACTTTCTCAGTATAGTGTAAGTAAGAATTAGATGTTCAGACTGTGGATGTCTCTTACACTGTGGTTTCTCTATAAGTTTAGTAGATCCAATGGATATTTTGTGTTTTCATTCTACAAAGCACTACGTGTGGCACATGCAGACTGCTATCAGCTTTATTTCTGCCAGAAATGTCTGTGGTTTTCTGTTAACTATTAACTAAAGATCTATGCTTCTGAGTTTAAGAACAGTCATCAAAATTCATTTCTTGGAGAATATATAGTGAAATATTGCTGGTTATTCATTAACCTTTTTAGCTGTAGACCAGAAAGTCTTGTATATCTTGATACTTGATTCAAGGTTGGAACCTAAAGTTAACCTGTAATTAGATGTTTAAATCTCTGTCACAGATGCTCAGAGGTATCAATAATATATATCACCCAAGCTACAGTTGCTAATGAACTCCTAAAAATCATGTTTAAAAGAGGTACATTTTAGAGTTTGTGTAGGTTTCTTCCTTCCTCACACATGCCCCACTAGTATTCTTAGCTTGTCAGGATTTTTGAATAACTAAAACACTGAAGGCTTCTGAAGGCTTCTCCATGCATACATTATTCTGTGCTTTTATACCAGATGTCGTTTACTTTTTCATTTTTCTGATATGAGGAGAAGGAGGAAGAAGAGGGGGTGAGAAACAAAGCAAAGTGATCACACTGCTCTGTTTCTACTGTGGAAAAGACAGGCTAAAGGACAGCACTTTGTAATTCATGTTTTGTGGCAGACTTGCTGTCTAGCAACAGCTGTAATATAGTTTCAGACAAGCCCCCAAGAAAGCTTTATCTCACACAGTATGGGTCTTATCTTTCTTGTTAGAAGATCCATACTGGCTGAGACTTGGTTACTGTGCACAACGGATGTACTTTGTTAGTTAAGCAGGGCTTAAAACTATATGGCCCGTGGAACCTTGAAAAGCTTTGGGCTTCATGGAAAACTACCCACTGTGCCTAAAATATATCACATTGCTACATACACATTATCTATTACTGAATTTGAGAAAACAAGATCTGACCTTTAAATATTGTTCACAAATTGTCTTGACTCACCATGCTACTGCAATCTCAAATTGGTGCAAACCCACCTTTGGGATGGTCAGGGATTTAAATTACTTTAATGCAAGTATTTCTTTAGAAGACATTACAATCAAAATCAAGGATATTTTCCTGTTGTTTAACCAGTCAATTTCTTTCACATTACTCCAGAGAAGTATGTATTTTACTGTGTACATAAAATGCTTTCAGGTTTCCAGTCTATTGTTTGGATCATGTTGACTAGTTATTCAAAGAAAAGGCAGCTGAGATTGGGAGATGTTAAATAAATTATGAAAAAGCTTAAGCAAAGCAGTGAAATCAAGTTTTGGCTGAGAAATTATTATGAACAGCAAACACTATTTTTCCTGAAATAGGGCTCTAAGGAATACCAACAGCCAGGTTTCAGTCTGGTTTGTGACTAAGTAATTCATTTGTTTAGAAAGATTTTCATTCCTCCTACTATTGTTTGTGCTTTCTATAGTCTTTGTACCAAATAACCTAATATCTCACACAGTCCTCCATGCAGTCAAATCTCAGTAGAATGATTCTTTGTCTTTCCTTTGGAAATTATTCTTCCACAAGATGTATTTCCTTTATTTCATTACTTTTTTCTGTTTAGACTTGCCAATTCTTTGATACTTTCTCTATTATACTTCTTTTGCAGAATAATTTTATATTCTTGCCGTCCATGACCAATTTTTTGATTGTACCTCATAGTCCCTCATAACACTGCACTGAGTTTGTTTTTTTTAAGGTGTCTAAATAGGGCAATATTCAGAAGTAGGCAAAGACCAATTATAGGTCAAGAATGTATTCAGTACTATGCATTACTTCACCTGTTAGTATCTTTTCACTTTTGGAGGAAATGTAATTAATATTCTTAGTTTTAATTATTTTTTAATCATGGGTCAGTTATCAGTTATTTTGATTAATCATCCTGGGGAATACTTAAATCCTCAAACCAGCACACCCAACACTCACCATTGAAGTCATAATGACAGAAAAATTGGTTCTGTAATTGGTTTGTCAACTGAGAGCACTGTTGTTTAGTTGCTCTGGCAGTAGCGTTACACCTTTGTACCCAAATCCAGTGTAATACCAATGAAAGACTACTTCTATGTACATGTGGTGGTGCTAAAGGATCAGTACCGCCCTCTGCCTTACATTTTCTGTCTCATATTCTGGGCAAAAGTCTGCCAAATAAAAATTACTAAGTAGCACCATGTTTTGTGTTTGATATAAAGGGAAACTTAAATCAATAGACTATGTAATTATTCCTCTGTATTTGTAGCTAAATCCAAATGGAGTCCAAATAAATTCCCAAATACTATCATTTTCCTGAAAAAAATGTTATTTTTATGTGCATTAAATAGCTTCATGTAGCCTCTTCCAACTGACAAAAATCCAAAGGGTAATTTGCCAAACATGGATGTTTGAGGACTAAGATAGACATTAGAAGATTAAGAGAAGCGTTAGTACTTTGCCTTTTGTGGGCTCATCCTCTTTGTTTCCCGAGCAAACTGGAAATATGTAAAGATACCTTTGGTTTATTTGTTGTGACAGCTGGTCTGGTGTACAGGCTGTTTGAAGTATGTCTATGTTCAGCTACAAACATTGAGAGGAGAATGATGAAAATTTCTGCCTACAACTGAAACTGAATTAAACTGTTCTCAAGAGCATTTCAGCAGAGGCTCTGCTCTTAAACAGTCCTTTGGTGACAGAATTCATAAAAGAAAAAATTGTGAGGTCTGCCACTACCCTAGCAATGTCATTATGGGCATCTTAGGGATGCATAGGCAGAATTGACCTGAGAAACAGGCAGTAACTACAACAAGACAGTTGAAGGGTTCAACGTTTTGTCAAGTTCTCCATTGTATTGTGATATTGAAGAATAGCTCATAATAAGTCTGTCAGTAGAATTCAACTTCATCCACATTTTGGTTGTTAAAACTACCAAAAAAAAAAAAAATCACAGTAATCTCAACATGGTTTTGCTTTCCTCTTGATAATTGTGTTTCCCATATAGGGTATTTCTCCCGATAAACTGCTAGGGAAAACAGCATTGAGGTATAATGGAAAAGAAGTAGAAAACTTTAGTGTATTTGGGCATCTATAATTACTATCTGACAGAAGCTATTTTCTTCTTTGGTTTAGATGTCTTCTATACATTAGATTTATAAAATTTAATTTTTATACTTAAATTAAAATTTTAAAATATCAGGTTGTCCTGAACATTAGTCTTGACTCCTGTTGTTTGTGTTCAAGCAGAAAGAATTTAAATACTGTGAAAATTCAGTAAGCATCTGATTTCATCTAGTTGAAAAGCTTGTTCTCAGAAAGCAGGAGAATCCCTGTTTTGACAGTTCAGTTTCTTTTTTACTTGCTGATAATTACAATTGGTTTTGAACATTTCTTCACAGTGGTAAGACTGCTTCAAGAATGCTTAAACTAAGGCTAGAGAAACACATCAGAAAAATGTTTCTGAGAATTTCTTTGCTTCACTACTGTGTTTTTTTTACCTTTTAGTGTCTCTCCACTTCTGACAGTTTGAAAGTAATTTAAATTTCCATCATTGTATGAAGACTCCTGTGTTAAATTAGGGCACAGGTAAAATAGCCATTAGTGAATTTCTTCTAAATTTTAAAACTATGGGTTAATAACAATCCATATTGATAACAATGTGTGGAGGAAAATTTAGGTTACTTCACATTTTTAACTCTTGCCCTATGTGACTAAGTTCTGACACAGCAACAATTTACTATATCATAAATTGGCAAATGAATAAAAAAACACAATAAAATTGGCACAAAATTATTTCCTTCTTTCCAGCAAATTACCTCATCATTTAATCTTAAAAAAAAAAAAAAAAAAAAAAAAAAGAAGAGTTAGTAATTCTTGTTATATATTTAATTGGATTGATTGGAGGAATTCAGAAACTATGTACAGTGTACTTTGGATAAAATCTAAAGTCCAAAAAATGTTTTTGGACTTTCAGAAGTGTCAAGCTAGACAGTACCCGAAAGAAATGCTTGTAAAAAGTAGGAAAGTGGCAGTAAGGTTCTCAGTATCTAGAAGACCCAGTTCCTTCTAGTTATTTTCTTTGACAATCTGTTGCACACGTTGGTCTGTCCTTACTCTAGTTTTTCTGGACATAACACACTGTAATCCCATTTCTGGCTTATACCAAGAAGAGCAATTCCCTTTCAGTTCATCTCCTATCACCATGCAGCCCTCTGTATTTCTATTTCTGTACACCACTTCAGGCTACTCACCAGTTAACACTGGAGGACACAGACTAAACCTAGCTCTCTGATTTGGCAGATCTAGATCTCCTTCTTTCAGTCACATTGCTTTTCGGAGCAAACAAGTGAAATGTCTATATTCACTTATGATGTGATGACAAGTATGCTGTACTTTCTTCCAAAGCCAAGAACACAGCTCAATATTTTCCAGAAGTCAATTCTGTATTTTATTCTAACCTTAATTTAGACTTATGTGCATCCCCCTATGAAGCAGGTAGAATGAATAAAGGAATTAAAAAAAAATCATTATTATTTATAATATCAAAGTAATATCATGTAATATGTCCTAATTTGGCTCAGCTGCAGGAGAGCAATTCAATGTTGAAGGGTTGTTGTTAATTCTGGATACTTTCTGATCTTTATATACCAAATATGCAACTTGCACATATAATACTGGAATTCAGAATCAAGTTTGTAATATATCCACGTAGACAAACTCAGAACACCCATTCAAATATCTGTAAAGCACAATGCTTGTCTACTGGAAACCTTCTACAACTTCAGGGCTATTTTGCAAACCCACTTCACAGATTAATATAACTCATGTAGTTAAAATTATGTTTATACTTTCTCCTATTCATGTTAAATTTCAATGTTGTGATTAATATTTCTATTAAAACAATTACTTTATGATTAAAGTGTTGGCCTGTTATTAGTGTAATTAAACCAAAAATCTGGCAATATTGAAATTCTGAAGGCTATAAAAGATAAGTGTGTGTAGATGCTGACACTGGAAAAGGTCTTGAAAATAAATAATTAGAAACAGAAAAAGAAGAGAGGAATCATAATTCCGTAAATATTTGTAGGCTCTAGATTAAAAAGAAAAATCAATGACTGTGGTCTTTGCTCCCTCCAAATCCTACTGTAAGACCTATTAAAAAAAAAAAAAAAGATTTAGTGCACAAAACCTAAAGCTTCAGCCAATCGATGCTGATTAGATTTACAGTTTAACTGCAGTGTTTATAGTTTTCATCCAAGCATTTTCTCCTAGATTATGTTTCAGGACAGATCTATACAATAAGAAAGGCTTTAATCTCATTTACTGACAAGCTGACTATCACCATGCAATGCAATTTAGCTCTCGTAAAGCCCAATATTTCTTTTCTCGCTCATTTATATCAGAGCTTACTTGGTTTCGAGTGAATGACATTGTACAGCAATTCCCCACCAGCAGGTCTCAAGTTGTGAATTTTCTAATCAATTCCTCTCTACAGGGATGATCATCTGCATCCTGTTAGATCTTTCATGCTCCAGTGAACAATGAAGCTATAAAATGTAGGCTAGCAATTGGTGTCTACATGCATCTTTGCCGAACCTTCCAGGAACTATGTTTGTGAAAAACATCACCTATAAAAAAAAAACAAAACAAAACACTCATCACTAAACAGGGCTGGAGAAGCATTTCCCATTCTAGTAGAGTGTTTGTTACTCTTGTAACATTATCGGCAAAAGGGCAACTGATACATATGATTTATTGACATCCATATCACTTACAAGTGAGGTTCTCAAACTGCTGTAATATGACAATTACCTGCAACGTATAACCAGGTGAATCTTGCTGAAATGATCTAGTGCTTCTTCTAGAAGAGCAAACAGATTATTAGCAAGACACCAAAATTCTGCTATAGCTGTCTTTGTAGCCGAGACAAAAAAAATTCCTTTCTCTTTTACAGAATTTTACGTCAGTACTGCATTTAAAAAAATAAAAAAAAAACACAGCCTGTCTGCATTCAGAGTAATCTTCCTGGAGGGCTCTGAAATGGTGATGTATCTTTTAAAAATACTATTAAATTGTGTCTCAGTATTTTGTAAGGAACATGGGATCTGAGTTTATTGTAAGGATCTTTCAACATGAAAAAAATGGTGAAATACAGAAAGTCTTCGCGACTGAAAGAAAATCAGGTCTGAGAAGATATATTTTAAGAAATTACATTCCTTAGTATTCACTATGTTTATGCACATGCAGTTAATGTATTGATTGCTTAAGATCAGCAAAATTTCCTGGCAGTAGCCAAAGTTTAATCTTGTCCTTCTCAACTGCTTAGAGCCATGTTGTGCCAAAACAGAACTCTTGAAGTAAGTGGCACATACCTTTAAACATGTGGTTAGTTACTACTAGGTATCATAATTAACTTTTTTCTTCCAGTTTAATTTTAACTTCAAATTATTAAAATGGGAGTCATAACCCTGAATGGTGGGGAGGCTAATAACTCCAGCACACTTCTTTCATTGCTGTTCCACCATGGTCTCAGTGTCCCATCTGCAGCCTATACTTTTAGTCCTTGATACATTCACTGATGTGCAGGGAACCCAGCCTTTCCCAACAGTTCACTAATGTCCTTCTCACCACACAGTGCCTGCCCCTTACGAGCTCTGCATGTGCTGAAGATATGCTGCCACATTAATGTGGGCTTCTGTCTGTGGTGATGAATCCAGCACCTGACCTTGCCTCTCCTCCTGCAGAGAATTTCAGCCACACTGTATACTAATGCATAATTTTTCCAGTGACTTCTAAGTTGCTCTTTATATGCTATAAGGAACCCCTGCACAGGGAGAAGAAACTTAATTAAATTGATCAGAATCTATTTGGTTTTGAATATTGTAGGTTAAGGATCAAATATATTCTTAAAAGCATATATAAATCTGAAAGACAGTTCAGGTACTTCCTTCTACATTCTTTTGGAAACTTATGTAGAATAAACCATTCTAACAAAATCTATCATTACTAGTGTTTCTGCAACCTGATTCCTTAAGATTTAAATTGCACGATTATTTAGTGCTTGGAAAATTTTCTCCCACTTATAAACTCACTAGTGGATTTCCCAGTCCATATGAAATATGAGAATATAGAGATAATAACAGAGATAAAATTGGTTATAAAAGTGAGCAAAATAAAGAGAGACATTGTTTGAAAAGTGAGTGATAATTTGAGATGTGCTCATGTTCTCTTTTACTGTTTATCTGCCTCCCAGTCTTAAGCTCCTTAAGGGAACACTGAGCTAAATAAATGCTGACTTCTTTATGTCCTTATTTTTGCCTCAGTTTTGCTGTCAGGAAAAAATAGAAAGGGCTATGAAGCAAGCATCTTTTTATCATACCTTCTCCTAAGAAAGTCATAACCCAAAATTTTCATAAATAAACCACCGTCTGGATTGTTTCTGTTCTTCTCCTACCATGGATACATAGTCCTCCAAATGGTCCAGTTTTCTTTTAGGGCATTTCCAGGTTTCTACTTAGGGGGATGCTGGTATTGTAGTGAATGAGACAAATGTCCATCTCATTTTTTTGTTGGCCAGGCACAATGGGAGAAAACGAGGGAGGAAGGAAGAGAAGGAGGGAAGGAGGGAAGGAGAGAAGGAAGAAAGGAAGGAAGGAAGGAAGGAAGGAAGGAAGGAAGAAAGGAAGGAAGGAAGGAAGGAAGGAAGGAAGGAAGGAAGGA